>OZ005740.1:54853882-55076502 GCA_963930735.1 Dioctria linearis
CTCCCACAGCAAAATGGAGCCTCTTCCTGATGACGGGTATCGAATCTTCGTCCACCAAGATCACGAATCCTCTACCCCCATCTCTGGGTTCCTCTACCGCAACAATCTCCCTCATCGGGACGTCAGGATTTTGTGCCTGTAGGACCTTTAGCAGATTGCTCCTGTCGATGTCCACGTTTGGGATCACCACACGACCTCTCGGTCTCTCAGGAATGTCGTGCAGTGGGACGAGCGCCAGCTGTGCTCCTTCCCACGGCACCTCCAATTCCGAGATCGCTTTAACAGCAAAGTCATGTGTGGCCTTGTCTCTGCATTCCAAGACCCTGATCCCGTGCTTCCACCAAGACTTATTGAAAGTCGGCGCGCTTAGCGAGGGGTTACTGAGCGCATACCGGATGACAGCGTTCGATAAGGATCTCTCCATTGTCTTCCATTGCTCCTCAGTATAGCGCCCGTACCGATTGCTCTTGTCAATCAGCGCTAACTTTAAGCTATCTGATACCACCTCACTAAGCGGCCTCTTCTCCTTTTTCAGACCCTTACTAGGACTTGGTCTTGATGCCTTGCTGAACCCGGGTGATTGTCTGCTGGAGCCTGGTTTCAGCCTCTTGGCATCATTTTCCTCCTCGTCTGCAGATCTCACCCTTTTCATCACCTTATCCTTCCCCTTACTCTGAATGCCGCCACCCCCTTTAATGGGGCCCGCAGAGGTAGGTTTAGGACTGGGGTTTTGTTTTGCCTTGGTTGAAGGTCCCTTGCCCCTGGGAGCCTCCTTAGCGGAGTCGCATCCCCTGGGAGTTTCCTTCTTCTTCGGCCTAGTGATTTCGTCCTTTGCTAAGACCTGCCTGGCCCAGCTCAGACTTTTTCTCTCTTTCTCGGTTAGAGAATCGGGTACTTTGGCAGAGAGGACCTGAATTATGCGTTTAGCGCTTTGAAAAGTACGCTTCCGACGCAAACCCTCCGTCACCCTCCTTTCCCTCCTTCTCTTAGCCTTTTCTACTGGTTTGGCACTGGTCTCAGGTTCGGCAAGCAAGCGCTCCTCAGTATCTGTCGACATCGACTCATACTCCTGAGACTTCAGTTCCAGCTCTGAGAGCTCTTTCTCGATAGCGCCAGTCTCCAGTGAGGCTTCCACTATCTCTTTTTTGGTGTCTTTAGGGGAACACCGCCCTTTTTTTTAAATTGATTGGTCCATATAGTTCCCACGAGTAGCGAAGAAAATATGTCACCCGTGGCAGAGATTCGCATTACCACGGGAAGGCTACAATTAAAACTGGAGAACGCCAGGTATCCAGAGTAAGCATTTCTTATTGCTCCCCTAGCGTGGAGGAGGTAATAAGCAGGTCGTCTAAGTAGAAAGTCACTCGGTCATACAGCTGGTGAGAAATGATCTTGCACATGAGTTTGCACATAGTTTATGGTGCTTTACATAGACCGAATGGAAGGACTGTAAAGTGATACAAGGGTCTGCCACGCACGGCAAAGGCGGTGATATTTCTGGACGTTTTTGCCAGCGGAATCTGCCAAAATGCATCCTTAAGGTCGATGGCCCTGATATAATTGGTGTTTTAGAGCCTGTTGAGTAAGCCATCAATGAGTGGCAATGGGAAGCGTCTGGCATGGTGACCGAATTGAGTTTTTGCACGACGAGGCCCAATGGAACCTTTCCATTGGTTTTTCTCACTAAGGTGACAGAAAAGGACCACGAACTCTGACCCTCTTCGATCACTCCCAGAGATATCATTCTGTCAAGCTCGCCGTATAGTTCTTTTTGGACTGCCGTAGAAACAGCGTAATATCGTTGCTTGATGGGTTGATGGAGCTGACATCGATATCGTGTCCGACCAACTTAGTGTGGCCAAGGCCTTGGGTTTTGAAAGAAGGGAATAGTTCGATTGCTTCCGGCAATAGCTGAGCGTCGTCTTCAGATAACTGGTATTATTTTCAACACGTATGTGGAAGTTTAGGCAAGGAATGCAGCTCATTTATCATGATGAGCGCAAGGGCGAATGCCGCCAAAATTCGATTCCCAGGTACAAAGGCTGCTGCAAGGATAGAACAATATGCAGTCGCATCATGTGGACTTTGTCTCCGTATTTTACTAAGACCCGAATGTGTCCTAACACTGTTACTGGCCGTCCGCGGTAGATAGTGAAATCGGCATCGAGTGAAATTGAATGCTTAATATCTCCAAGAAACTTTCCGCATCAACGCCAAGCACGCGCACACTAGCACCACTGTCCCCTTATTCTTTTCCCACGAATGAAAATGTCGGCATAATGCCGGGGGGGGCTCTAATACTACATTCGGTATTGTTGTTTCAGCCTGTTGAGTAAGCCATCAATGAGTGGCAATGGGAAGCGTCTGGCATGGTGACCGAATTGAGTTTTTGCACGACGAGGCCCAATGGAACCTTTCCATTGGTTTTTCTCACTAAGGTGACAGAAAAGGACCACGAACTCTGACCCTCTTCGATCACTCCCAGAGATATCATTCTGTCAAGCTCGCCGTATAGTTCTTTTTGGACTGCCGTAGAAACAGCGTAATATCGTTGCTTGATGGGTTGATGGAGCTGACATCGATATCGTGTCCGACCAACTTAGTGTGGCCAAGGCCTTGGGTTTTGAAAGAAGGGAATAGTTCGATTGCTTCCGGCAATAGCTGAGCGTCGTCTTCAGATAACTGGTATTATTTTCAACACGTATGTGGAAGTTTAGGCAAGGAATGCAGCTCATTTATCATGATGAGCGCAAGGGCGAATGCCGCCAAAATTCGATTCCCAGGTACAAAGGCTGCTGCAAGGATAGAACAATATGCAGTCGCATCATGTGGACTTTGTCTCCGTATTTTACTAAGACCCGAATGTGTCCTAACACTGTTACTGGCCGTCCGCGGTAGATAGTGAAATCGGCATCGAGTGAAATTGAATGCTTAATATCTCCAAGAAACTTTCCGCATCAACGCCAAGCACGCGCACACTAGCACCACTGTCCCCTTATTCTTTTCCCACGAATGAAAATGTCGGCATAATGCCGGGGGGGGCTCTAATACTACATTCGGTATTGTTGTTTCAGCAATGGCATCCATTAAGTCTCTGAGGAGGCTACAATATTGAAGTGTGCATTGCATGGCTCTGGAGGAGTAAGATTCTCGAGATGACTCATGTTGGGACTCATATAATTCACAGATATGTTTGATGCGAGCTCGTATGAAGATGTATAGCGGCAGCAGTAGAATTTTTTCGATTCTCTCTGTTTAGCGATAGTGTTCGGGCTCCGTATTGGTTGTTGATTCTTCAGTGAAGCGTTGGGAGCATGCTCGGGAATCAGTGAGCGGGGAGCTCGGCCATCGGTTTCCCGAAAGATAGTTTTTGCATTGAGGCTTTATGACCCCTGCGGTCCTGCAGTCATAACAGGAGATCCTTCGGGGAGTTATTGAACAGTTGTGGTAGGTATGTACTTGTACTGAGCAATTCCAGCAAGTTTATCGGGGTTAATAATCGGGCGATTGTCCCTGGGCGGAGCCCTGGAAAAGGATTCCGACTGGAAAGCTTCCTCTGATTCTGGGTGGTTTTTAGAGGGACGATATAAGTATTGACTATCCAAGTATAGTTGTTGGGCCACTTCTCGCGGGATTTTAATTCGGCCCAAAGGTGTTCAAATCCATTACACATATCCCTAAATTCGAAATATTGCTGATAAGGTCTTTCGAAGGACTGGCTTCATGTTCCTCCGCAGGATTTCTACCAACTCTGCTTCAGGAATCGGGGTCCTCATCTTGGTCACTAAGGAGTGTACTGTCACCCTGAAGTCGCTGAATGTCTCGCCGGGTTTTTGTATCTTGCCTTTGATCAGTTTCCGGATCTCACAATCCTTGGAATACTCGAGTGATTTCGATGGTCACACAGGTATAACCAATACTACTTTGCTGCTTTCCCAGTGACCTCTGGGGGCCTTCATAGGATCTGATTTCTCGAATTCGTATATTTTGATAATTTTGCTGAAAGCGTCTTTGTCAGACAGCTCGAGGCTGCATATAGCATACTCGACTGCCAGCACATCTGGCGAGAGATGAGTTAGGTCCATGACTAGCCGAGATTTTATTTTGACAGTAAATGACTCACAATAGTTTGCTAGCTCACAATTGTACAGAAAATAGCTTGTTAGTTCACAATTCCATAGTGCTGCCATATTAAAAAAGGCCGAACACTGTAAAACTCATTTTGGTTTAAGCTCAGTTCAAACTACGAACTGAGTTTAACTAAACCTGAGTTTAAACTCGAACTGTGAAACCGGCCCTTAGTGGTCCTGAAGCCGGGCGGTCGTCGGTTTTGTGTCAACGAAACGAAGCCTTGCTTTCAATATGGTGCTTCTCAAGCACAAGGTCTGCTTCCATAAAACTAGTGAGCACCCTAACAAGAACTAGTTACTAACTTTTGATCTGATAGAAGTAAAAAAAACAAACAAACAAAGTAATATGAGATGGAACCTTTTCAGCACAAAAGAAGAACGCAGGGGAACAAGATGTGCGCCTGTGAAAATCTATAAAGCAAAATATCGATAGAATTATAGCAACAAAACACAAAGTAGGCTTGTCGGCCACCCCGTGGAACAGCAGGACTTGGCACCTAACGAAGGTACAAGAAATCGCTTCACGGGAGCGCAAGGCTCCACGGAGACAAAAGAGCTACCTTACGTAGGCCGGATGCACGAAGCTTGAGGTGCCATTACGAAGCAAAGTTTGACCGTTTGAAATGTAAGACAAAAAAAAGATATTAAAGTGAAGTAGATTGGATGACTGCAAACAAGTTAAGCTTGAATGAGCCCCGTAAGATAAGCCGAAGATCGGGCACCATTTGCAAAGCAAATGGGCAACCCGAAATATCAAATATAAGACTTGAATGCCAAAAAAACTAAAGCCAAAGGCTTGGGTGCCATTTGTAACAAAGAACGTTTTCCGACGGATATGCCTATGCGCACTCTAAACAAGCATAAACATACACCGCGGCTAAAACCTCCTGTTGCAAAAATAATTTCGGAAGCAGTCCGAGTAGCGACACAGCAATTTGCCGCTAGCGCACTGTCGGCTAGGAGGGTTCTTGCTATCCACGCCTCGATGCTTTATAGCTGTGTGAACAAATATTTAAAAAGGAAAATAAATTATGTCTGCGGACGGACAGACGGGACGGAAAATTGAGCAGCTGCACCTGGAAAAAAAAAGAAATTATTAATATACTCTCCTGCGAAGTGCATATCTACTCTTAGTTTAACGACGCGACGCTGGAGAGAGAGAACGTTGCAACGTTGAGAGAGAGAGGGAGCTAGGGAGTTTCGGCTGGTGTTGAAGATCTGACTTTTGTAAGATTTGGGCCTGATCGCTTCCATCCACCCATTGCTAAGCCAAAGACATACTACAAGTTTCCTTAGCCCCATTGTTGTGTGCGTGCGCTAACGACGCCCCACCAAGCCTTCACCCTCCATGTTATGCTAGAACAACATGTGAAGCTCGGCAAGCTAGAAAGAGGGGAAAAAATCGTGGAAATGAAAACAAAACAAAGAAACGCGAAATGGTCTGCAACAAAAAAAATCAACAGCAAGAAAAAAAAAGAATATTTATAAGGCCATGTAATGGACGAAAATCCTGAATGTATTTAAGTTTTGTACTTTTAGTCGTTAGACAATCTGGGGCCGTCGATCATCGCTCCTTACATAATTCTAGGATACTTTCTACTAACTGATCTTAAAACTATATCTGTGTATATATATTTATCTGTGTGAATGGAGAAAGAAAAAAACAATACAAAATTAACCGCGTGACAATGGTAGCGAAGGAAATAAAGATGTCAAAAGGGCAACAATAATTAAATATGTGCATTGTTATGGTAGTATGTAGAGTGATTGGCTTTGGACGTAAGGTCCAGACTGCTTGCATGAGCTGACAGATCACTCGACGGACAGCGTTGACTGCAGGGCGGCACTGCCAGAAGGCGTCTTTCAGGTCCAGGCTCGTAATGTAGGTTGCCGGAGGAAGTCGACTCAGAAGTGCGTCTATCTGCGGCAGCGGATAGGCATCCTTCTTCGTAACAGAGTTGACCTTGCTGGCCTCAAAACAAACCCGAACCTTTCCAGGCTTCCTCACCAGAACAACTGGAGAGCTCCAAGGGCTCTGGCTGTCCTCTCTCACACCCAGTGATAGCATTCGCTCTAATTCAGCCTCCATCAAACTTTGTACTGCCGGCGATATCGGATAAAAGCACTGTTTTATCCGGGCGGCGTCATTCGTTTCAATCTTGTGACCAACGATGTTTTTCCCAGGCCTAAAGAGGCGAAAGAGGGGAAAAGCTGTTCGTGGCTTCCAGGCGTTGTTGTTCCAGACTGGAAAGAATATGGCAATCGGTGTCAGAGGTAGCTGCTAGACTCGGATTCACTTCGGAAACTATACCCAGGACAAATAGACGCCAGAAGTCTATTCCTACATATAGTGCTTGTGTGAGCCTCGAAACCACGTAAAAACGCACGTTTTGGGTCTTACCACGGAAAGTGATGTCCAAGTCCACATGACCTTTGGACAGTCGTCATGGCACCATTCGCTACTTGAACCTTTGTCCGATACCTCTTCAATTCAACCTCTGCTTCTGCAAGCTTCTCTAGAGCTCCCTGGCCTAGAATACTGACAGTGGCACCACTATCAAGTAATCCAGTCTCAGTTCGCCCGAGCAGCTTTACTTCGGCGTACGGTCGAATGTCGTCTGGCATCGACACGGAAATCTGTGCCAGTTTTTTCCTTAACAGTCGCATCCGTCGACAGTATTCCCGCCAACGAACGGTTGATCTTTTCTTTTTCGGTCTAATATCTTAGTCAGGAAACACGATTTCAGCTAACTCCGCTACTGAGGAGAAGATTCGGTCTCTTACTGCGTTGTATTTCTGCAGACGCGTATGATACGGCGTCAGCAGATGTAAAACAGGCTCACGCCCACTCGCCATAACAGAGCTTGGTGGCCGTTTTAATATAGAAATGCCATGAGGCCAAATCTCCTGCTCAGCTAAAAGTGCTGTCGGTCTTATCGGGACATCGAAAATTAAAGACTCTTCCAAAGAAGTGTCTAATAATGTCAGAAGTGGAAATGGGAGCCTGAAGATCTGCGGAGAAGTCTATTAGATTCCCCGTCTCTATCAATGAAATGTTCGTACTATCAGGTGTTTTGCTGACATCATCAGAATCACTGAATGATATCAGTGGACAATTCAGGGATTCGTCAAGGTCTGCTAATGGAGCGGACCTTCCTCCTTGCTCAAAGCTTGAGCTGGAGTGTTCGTTGCAGTTGTCGCTCGCGACGTTGACGCTGGTCGGAAAGAGGTGGTGGTATTCCCGACCCGTCTCTGAAAATGTTTTTGCGTCCGCATCCATAGCAGAACACAACTTGTCTCTCCTGCCGGCAATCTTGATAGAAGTGACCGGACCGGTCACAGTTCCAGGAGATTACATTCTGAGGGATTGTAATAGCAGCTAGTGCTACTGCTTCCTCACTGCGTTCATGTGTCATATTCAGTTCAACCTCCGTCGAACGATACTCATCCACCTCGCTGACTCTTTGGCTGCGATATTATTCCAGCTGCTGCAAATTCGTCGACAGTGAGCCGTGAGCTATTAACGCTATAAGATATATTCCATCTGCGGATGGGGCTGCCAGAGCGTCGTTGTCCTACGTCTGCAGGGTTACGAATATGTGGTGGTTGTGTAGGTGGGACAAAATCTGGTCTAGGCTGACCAAGAGCTGAAGGCGGTCTATTTGACGACTGACTACGCGAGTCGTGGAATTCTTGTGATGGGCTTGGGTCACCCATGGACGGAGGTGGTCGTGAAAAATCCACGGGTGGCATTGTTCGAGGCCTTCGCGTACTAGGTCTTGCATTTGCATGCGTAAGCCTGCCATCAAAGCATCCGTAGCTGCTGAGGCATGTCCACTGCCAGAAGGCAGTGGGCTATTTCGTCGCGAGTTGGTATTTGTGAAGGTCATGGAATGTAGATCTGGCATTCCAGGTGATAGAGATCATCGACTAGGTGGTGGAACTGTCAAAGGTGGTAACTCTAGTGACGGCATGAGAGTCAATGGATCGTGACTGACAGACTTTACGGGTTTTGTCATCTTCGGGACAGCACCTGTATACTCAGTAAAATCATACCGAGTGAGATGGACTCTGCAGAATGCTGACCAATCCACGTTTTCAGACATGTGACATGTGAAACACATGTCCACAGACCGTCTTCACTGGCTTCTTCTGTCCTGACCAGTCGCTCTCTAGACAGACGGAGCACGGGTCTGGCAACAGCATCGGTACCCCAGTTGATCGCGGTGGTGTTCGCGCTGTAGCCATTGTATAAAGATTTCCTCAGCAGTCTCACCTCGATAAATAACAGTGTCTATCTCTCAGTCTATATTCGGGAATAGTGTAGTTCTGCCTTCGTGCAGAAATTGGACAAAATAAAAAAAATCGTGCGAAAATCGTGCGAAAATCGGACGTACAAGAAATGTATGGCCAATCGTCGACCAGCACCAGGACAGAATTTTTCTTCAAAACAATATGGGAATTCGAAATTTTAATCAACTGAAGGTTGATGTACAATCTACGGGTTGATGTGCAACTGCAGTGTTGCTATGTAACGTATCTCTCTATATATAATTATATATATAGGCTCTTAATTCACGACTATGGCCTAATATATACGCAAAGTTATACAATAAGGATGAAGAAGATTCCTAATTTTTCCTTGTCAGTAGCCAAAATCAACAAGGTTCGTCAAAAGTAGCTAAGGGTTAATTAAGCTCAATATTAGAAAAAGAACCAAAAATTCATATGTTTGTCTATAAGCTATACTCAGGATCTTGTGACGACAAAAAAATCGTTAAAAATGTTCTACGAGCTATACTCAATCTTCGCTGCAGAAAAATATCAAAGTAATTCATACGAGCTAAACTCACGTTAAGCAAGACAATGCCAAAAACTTCCGAGTTGGACGTTTAAACAAAAGAATCAAAAAGAACTTCCATTAAAGTTTTCTCCCTCACTTCCAGGAGCTAACTCTCAACATAAAACTCTTCAGGTCGCTCTCCCTCTTTTATTTATTTATTTATTTACTGGTTAATTAGTACACAAGATTACAAATCTTATATTTGTACGTACTTAATCGGTAAGGAAACTTTATTTGTTGAAGAGAGATATATAAACATACATTTAGATTTAATTAACTAATTATACACCTATAAAGTCTACATAGATATTGAATATATAAGATCTAAAACATATTATGCCAATGAAATGATTAAACTATTAGTGTGCAAATTTACGTTATGTGAGCTGTTGTCAGCAACCTTTTAAATGCGTGCTGAGATCCCGCGCACTGAATATTGGGCGCTAGAGAATTCCAGCAGCGGAGCAGCTGCACAAAGTAAGAGCGCTCACCTGATCAGGTTCTGAAGCTTGGCAAAAGGATGTTTCGATGCCGAGCCGACCCTAAAAATTGTATTCGATCAAGTAAATAACTTGGCTCCTTTACGTGGATTAGAGAATACAGAAATAGTAAGCGCCATCGTGACAAGTATGCTTCAAGTAAACATCCCAAAAAGGACTCAACATAAGGGGAGATATGAGCAAATCTACGCAACCCGTGAATAAATCTGATAGTATCGTTGAAAGCGACGTTTAACTTTCTTTGGCAACCAGAATCGAGTTTGGAAAAAATTAAACTGCCAAAAGTTAAGTGAGGTAATATCAAAGATTTAGCGAGTTTCATACGCATATGACTCAATAATATACTAGCCGACGTTCTTAACTGACGAAGGCATCCATACACTTTTCCTAGAACAGAGGAGGCATGGTTGCAGCATGTAAGCCGCTGATTTATTTCTATGCCTAAACTTTTAACTGAGTTTGAATATGGTATAGTAGTACTGTTGATCATTATCGGAGGCAATTCACTAGGATCTAGATTTTTCCTGTAAAATGCTATACAGTTTGACTCGAGCGGATTTAGCGTTAGGTAGTTACGGTTCGCCCAGTCAGATATTCTTTGCAAATCATCGCTTAATCGAGAGACGCAGTCCTCGACAAGCCCTATTGGTCGGTCAAAATATATCTGCACGTCATCAGCGTAAAGGTGGATTTTGAATCCTGTAACCTCATTGGGAGATCATTGATGTAGCAACAAAAGAGAAGCGGACCTAATATTGATCCCTGGGGGATCCCGCTGCTAAGGAAAAGTGGTGACGAAGTGGTGGTATTCACTTTTACTGTTTGACTGCGATGCCCAAGAAAGCTTTTGATGAAATTAACTGATGTGCTTGAAAAACCGAAATATTGCTGGAGCTTACTAAGCAGCCTACTGTGATTCACTGAGTCAAAGGCCTTGCTGAAGTCCAGAAGAACCAATATTGCTATGTGATCGTTGTCAATCGAGTCAGTTATGTCAGATATTACTTTAAGTAAAGCAGTTTCGGAACTATGACGCGCTCTAAAGCCTGACTGCCAACGTGATAAGAGGTCGTTTTGTTTCAGATATGATGCCATTTGAACGTGCATCAGCTTTTCGAGAACCTTACCAAAGAAGCAGAGCAAGCTGATGGGTCTATAATCAGCCAGTTCGGAGGATTTACGAGACTTAGGGATAGGCAAGACATTCGCTTTTTTCCACATCAAGGGAAAGTGAGAAGTAGTGAGGCAAGCATTAAATATATGGACGAGAATGCGGACGATATGCGGTAAGATTATTTTTACGAATCGTGGAGAGATATTGTCTGGCCCTGTGGCTGAAGATTTAATGCTATTAATCGCATATATAACCTCATTTGCATCTACGCACCTAAAAGCAAATTCAGAATTATGTGTGTTGACTTGACTTAGCGTCACAAGATCAGGTAACTGTAGCATTGGGGCAGCAACTTGACTTTGGGTTGAAGTGAAAAACCTATTTAAATTATCAGGATCCAGGTTGCACTTGGGCTGATCTCTGCCATATATTCCCAAATTCAGTAAATTCCTCCATAGACCCAGTTACTCTATTCCGGATGATCCGATAACGATTCAGATCAACGTTGGATTTGGTACGTTTGAATCTCTGATAAAGAAATTCCCTCTCTGCAATCATTCTTCGGATCTCTTCCGTGAACCACGGAGAGCCGCTGGGATGCAAGGTACGTGTTCGAATTGGGACATATTTATCGTAAAGGTATTGTAGAGAAGCAGTTAGGTGCTCCACCTTATCATCCGTACATAAATCGTTGTAAATAGCCTCCCACGATATCATTGAGCACTCATTAAAAAGTCTATCAAGGGCTATGTGGTTGAAATCCCTGTAGGTAAAAGTAGAGTTAGATGCATTCGAATCAACAGGGATGTCATATGTCATGAACAAGATATCATAGTCGAAGTCGCTAGGTGGCGTTAATTGATTTGTGAGTAAGGAATAGTCAAAATTGGACACTAAGAACAGATCAAGCTGTGATGGGTGTTGGGTATTAAAGTACGTTGGAAGTGAATTAGTAACTTTTAAGTCTAACGTTTGAAAGATATATTTCAGTTCGCAAGTGGAACGATCATCACACAGCATGTTGACATTAAAATCACGTGAGTGCATCTCGATATAATTGCAGTAAGGGTATTTTGTAAACGTGAAGCCATTTCGACGTCAAAAGCAGTGGGGGGGGGCAGTAAACTGCCACTAAGATGCATTTGGAATAGTCCGTCGTGATTCAACGCAAACGTACTCGAGTGCATCCTCTGGGTCCGATACACAAATTAATTTCGATTTCAGTGTCTGTTTCACATAGATGGCCACGCCACCTCCCCTGTGACCTAGCCGGTCGCAACGGAAAATATTATATCCACTAATCGAGATATAGTATGAACTGATATTTGGATTCAACCAAGTTTCAGAGACAAGCAATGCGTGTATTTTTGACCCCCCAAATAACTCTTCTAATATATCGATCTTCCTACGAATACTTCTAGCATTAAGATGACAGACGTTAAGTCCACTATGCTGCGTACTGAGTATATTCAGGAGCGCCCTCACTCTGTGCAGAGATGTAGTGTCATTGCCGGACGACATAATCTCTTAAGAAATAAAGTACACCCAGATCACATAAAGCACGACTCATTAAATTTACCTGGAAATAAAGCAATCTGGCAGAAACAGTTTCATAGATCATATAAGAAATCAACATATCATATAATGAAGTAAATTCAAATAGGTATAAAATATTAAGAAATAATGTCAGTTCAAAGTATATCAACATAAATAAAATAAATTCAAGAAGATACAGAAGATTAAGGTATAATATAAATTCAAATTCAAAGCTATATATAAGACTAAAAAATAAAATAAATTCAAAATAATTCAAGAGAATACAAGGTTTACCTATCAGATCTATCAATCTTATACTAGACTGGCACATTAAATTAAGTAAACAATGCAATTCTAACGTATCCGTCGTAATTATATTTAGGTAAATGTACATAGTATATGCATATCTCTCCGCAAAATTTAGAGACTTCACTTATATAATGGAAGTTAGCTGATCCTGTTTAGTTATTTTCAAGGTCGGTTCGTCTTTATTTATTTTAGCGAAAACAAACCCGTCTCGCGTGAAAACTGATGACAATTTTCCTTGGCTACGCAACCGTAGAGCAAGTTTCAGAATGGAGTTATTTACTGGCGAAAGGCTTTCACTTATGTTTATCCCACTGTCAGAGTTAAAGCCACAATTGATCTCGTTCAATTTGAGTTTCCCATGAGTTTTGAGTAGCTTGAAAAAGGCCCTTTGCTCATTCATACAAGAGAAACGGACTATAATATTGTTGTTGATACCTTGATTGCCATGTACGGATGAAGAATTATTTTTTTGTTTAACCCAGAAGGCATCTATATGTGGAGACAACGAATGCCCGATTACGCCTGAAATGCGTTCAGTGATGTCTAGCTGCACTAAGTTGTTTACAAATGGTATTCCCCTGATTACAGCATCACTCAGCCGTCGAACCCGCTGAACGTCATCAATTGCAGCTTCAATAGAATTATATTTAAGCTGAGATTGTTGCACTTCTCCTCTGAGCGAATTGACGTCAGCAGTCACAGCATCAAGAGTGCTATTGAATTTGGATATTTCCTGCCGTAGAGAGTGGACATTCTCAATAATGATGTCCGTTATACGCTTGATAATTCTTTCTTCCATGTTTCTAAGTGTGTCAGCGCCTACAGCTGCACTGGATAGTCCATCAGCGATGTATTGTGTGCGACACAAAGATGTGGGTGTGCTGCAGCTCTGCACTTGTTGCTGCTTAGATGAATTTTTGGTAGGCCTGCCCGTCATGATTATAATGGTGGCAGAAGATAGAATTTTATTTAACCAAGAAAATAAATCGGATTTCAGCGCGCGTTTTATATACACTCAAACACCTTTGAAACTTAGCGCGGAAAATAAAATAGCGACTTTTGGATTAAATCAGCCAAATTGGCAAAAATTGCGGGAGCGATATATAACACGTCTACTCAGTTCCCATTCCGAACTACTTTCAGGTCAGAAATATTGATGCAAGCAAGTGACGTGAATGTGTGCATGAAAAAATGTCTGAGTCCTCACAGAAATCTGGGAAGAGTCGGGTTGGAGAAGCTAGAGACTGAGAATGATACTAGAGATTCTTCAGCCAGGCAGTTAGCAGTATGCCAACTCCCGATTACTGAAGGTCTCCAACATCATTTCCATCCTCCAACAACTCTTTCCTTCCTCTTCACCTGATTGTTGTGTCCAGCTGACCTTCCAACTGAGCAGAGTAATGAATTTGGTCAACCAATTAGCTGAAAGCCAAAAAGCCGTCTCACAGATTCACCACTCTGTCCAGCTAGTTGGCCAACAGAGACATGTCTCCGTGAGAGCACAAACAAAAAAATTTTATGAGGCCACCTATCATTTCCATGACAGAAGGCCAGTGGGAAAGATCATTCCGAAAAAAATTCAAAAAAATTCAAAAACTTTAAGACGTTACGTTGCTTTACTTTACTCAATTCAACTTTAAAAAATCAAAATATCAAAACTTCACAAATCTTTACTTTACTTTACAAGCTTTCAAAACTTTCAAAACATTCAAAATTCTCAAGACTTTACGTTACTTTAATCGTTACTAAAAATTCAAAATACCAAAAACTTTGCTTTACTTTCAAAAAATTTCTATTATCAAAACAATCAAACCTCAGGTCCACATGGAGAGCACATGATATGAGACTACCAAGTCAGACGATTTACCTACAAGCCAAATGTCTATATCTCAAGTAGCCTTAGTCCCCAGTGTCAAACACATTTGAACACCAAAGTTGACTGAGGTGGCCCCTCGTTGTGCGCCATTTTTGTTATGGAACTATGTAGAGTGATTGGCTTTGGACGTAAAGTCCAGACTGCTTGCATGAGCTGACAGATCACTCGACGGACAGCGTTGACTGCAGGGCGGCACGCTAGCTCGCTTCGGCTCATTGGCGGAGAGTGTGGGGAGGTTCTACGAGAAACCTGCCGCTGCCGTCTGCCATAATCAAAAAAAAATCTCGTGCCTATCAACCAAAAAAAACCCGACACACATTCAGTCCTGAAGGGACTGTTACGTCACTTACCTATATCCGTCGTCGAAGGCGCAGATGTTATGCCTTCTTTGCCTGCCCCAGCCACCCATCTGACTCTGAGGGCAAGATTTTTCAGAGTCCTTAGTTGACCTGTAAAGAGAGAGAGACTAGGCGAGCCTAGACGACCTTCATATGAGAGGGCTCCAGGATGGTGAAGGAAAAGAATTCAAAGCTCACGGAGACATTACGTTATAAATTGTATTTAATTATAATAATATCGCGGCAAAGTTACAAAGCCTTAACCTTTTAACCTAGTAGGTGACTACTAGTACATTATCTGAGTGAAACTTTCCGTGGTAGGCATGCGCTCTTGATTAAATATGAAAATGCGTAATTTAAATCATGAATGAATAAAATAATGCATTATTATGACGGACTCGTTCTCACAAAAACTTACTCGGCCAGGAAAAAGAAACTTTATCATGCCCGGCACTGTTAACTAATATTTCATATATTCCGTTGAGTCACAGATAAGACAATCTCTCATAAAAGGTAAGAATTTCAGATAAATAAAAACATGAAACTTATTTATAAAAAATATAAAGAAAATTCATCACATTATAACACATTTTAGGGAAATCTTAGTAATTGTCTTTTACTCGTTTTAAACTTTTTGAGAAATTTTGGGAAGATTGTAGGAACCAGTTTGTAATTTTGTTAAATTTGCGCGATTGCTTTCAATAGCTGCGTTTCTTTATCTCTGTGATCTGATCAGAATCAGATTAAGTTAAAAAAACGAACTGGATCATGGTGAACTTTGAGTTTTAGAAGTTGGTAGATTATAACTGACATTTTTTTAAAGCATTACATTTTGAGTAATAATATGGCTGCATTAGATGAAGAAATCTTGTTGGAGGTAGGAAAACTTTATAGAAGTTATACATATATCACAAAAGAATGCTACTACATGTGGTGTACTTAATAAATTTTTCTGCAGTTACTTTCTACATCAAGCGAGCAAAGCGTAGATGTAAGTGAGTGTTCTTGGATGGAAGACTTGTCGTCGTCACTCGTCGTCGTCGTCGTCGTCATCATCTTCAGAATCATGAGTGAACCGTGAGACGCATGAGAAAGTTCAGGATCTTGCAAGAACAATCCAAAATTATAGCGACATCGATTTCAAAGCTCATTTCAGATTAACTCGTTTAACTGCAGTTGTTTTAATAGATTAAATATATTTCTTTTTTTAAGATTTTGGCTGTAATATTTCTAATTTCATAACACCCTTTTAGAGCGATACAAAACATATGATTTTTATCTCAGTATAATGGTTAGAGGACGAAAAAAACTTGGAGCAGAAAGAGAAATTTATATTTTTCTTTGGTACATGGCCAATACAAACACTTTTCGAGAGCTTGGCAATTTATTTGGATTACGTAAATCCACAGCTTGGTGTGTTGTAAAAAGGGTGTCATCCTGGCTAGTTTCTATTGGACACGAATTTGTTAAATGGCCTGAAGAAGCTACGAGAAATGCAATCATCTTCGAAAGAACAAAGAATATACCCGGAGTCTTAGGTTGCATTGACGGCTCACATATCAAAATCAAAGTTCCCGTTTTAAATAAGGAGAGTTATTTCAACAGAAATCGGTATTACAGTCTTTGTCTTCAAGGTGTTGTCAATGCTGAAAACAAATTTATTGACGTATTTTGCGGTGAGCCAGGTAGTCTTCATGACAGTCGAGTACTTCGAAGGTCACCTTTATACGAAAGAGCCCTACAAAATGAAAGGGTAGCATTTCCAAGCAATACATTCCTCCTAGGTGACTCAGCATATCCTTACTTGAATTGGCTAATTCCACCATTTAAAGATACTGGCTGCTTAGATAATACTGCATTCATCTGCAAGGGTAATCGTGGAACACGCTTTTGGTCTTTTAAAAACCCGCTTTAGAAGGCTTTCGCATTTTAAGGAGCAAACTTCATTAAATATGATTGTGAATGTTATTGCATTTGGGTGTATTTTACATAATATTTGCATCGACAACAATGACATCATTGAATATGATGCCGAAGGATCATGCCTTGCTTGGTAATTTTGGTGAGGAATCCAGTAATATAACAACACCAGCTAATGTTACCCGACGAAGGCAACAGTTAATTAATGAATTAATAACTAGAGGTGTTATAAACACAAATTAATAGGTTTATTTAAATATATATATATATTTAACACTTACAAATTTCTATAATTTCTTTCAAAATGCTAATTTTTTCAGAGTGTCTTCGTTCTTTTGCTTTTTCACCTTCGTCCATTTTCTCAATTATAATTATAAGCTCTGAGCAAAATTTTTAGTTTAATAATAAGCTGTTTCTGGAAGATAATAATTTTCTTACATTTTGTAGAAATTATAAAATAATAAGAAATTCAAACTTATTAGTATCCTCCAACACATTCGACATCGCATTTTTTTTCCGAGTATCGTTAAATTTCTCTCTTCGAGCGGAGTAAGCTAGTAAGAAAGCTACTCTTTCCTTGCGCTCCCTGCTTCTTCTTGGACTACGTAAAGAAATATGTAAAAGTTAAAAATTTATTGCTATTTAAGCAAATATTACCTTTTCTTTTGAGATTCTGTCATTTTAATTGATCTGTATTTTCAAAATTTGGCTGACAGTTAATTTTTATATTAAACAGCAGCCAATCTGTATATTTAAAAATATTTAAAAAGCCATCTAGCTGTTAGAAGAATAACTGGAGTTTTCGGATCACGAAAATTGAACCAGCTGTTGATGTGGATCACGCATTGTTGTTGTTTAACGTACATAAAATTGAACCGGATCAGATTAGAAAGATAAAAAAGCGCAGCTAATATTGTAAAATTTCTATAGTAAAGATCTCTAAAAAAAATTTTCCTTTTTGTTTTCTTCTTTTTTGGTTATCATTACATTTCTCCAGTTACGTGGTGCCGATAATTCTTTAAATCTGTTCTTTAATTTATTTTCTCAAAAAGATTATTGACAAAAAGAACAAAAATTCATAGATTATTAACGTTACTCACACAATAAAATAGAGTTGAGAACACTTACATGGTCAAAGTAGAGGATCCACCGAAGAGGCGCCTCCCAAATGGTCCGCTTGCTAATCTCTTCGTTCTAAAAAGAATTGTTATCCAAATGATAATTTTAACTGTAGTATTATTTCAAGTCGCGTTAGCTGTATACTGTAAAATTATCTTTTAAAGATGTCAGCGCATTCCGTCTTTAAATTTCACACAAAAAGAAACGTCTTGCATTTTCAAATCCGGAGCGAGCTCAAAGCCTAACGTCTGAGTTGCAGATGACTAAATCAATACAATAATTATTATTGGCATCCAATGCGTTTAGCATAATTCTTAAACTAATTGATTCAAACAAACATTTACTGCGCCCTATCCTGCGGCAAGTTGGCTTCCGATGAGTATACGTTTATCACTTACTCTTAAGTCGAGAAAGAATGTTCTCACAGAGAAATTTCAGATGACCTACGGTCGAACTTGCACGGGGCACTAATGGCATTTCTATAACAAACTCATGTTGAGGCACATCTTGGATATCGGTGGAGCATCCCCCAACGAGTGCTGAACCTCACATCAGACTGATGCATTTATAGCACACTACCTATTTTAATTTATACTGCGGAAACTCAATTTCCTTAAAACGTAGTTGTGAAGTGAAATTTTTCACAGCACCAACATCAATTATTTTCTTTTTATTTTCGTCTCTCGAGATGTTTGTTTGGTGATATTCTAGCTAGAGTTGCGTATTTGATATATTCGTGGAGAGGGTTCTTCAATTCTTGTCATTTCCTCATTGTCTTTTAATATTTTCAATAGATAGGGAAACAACTTTTGTGTTGAGGAATATTTTCAATGTTTTCACCGTTCCTCGTAGTTGAGTTGATATTTTCTGCTAATTCACGAATCCTTAAAGGTGTTACAACTTATACATACGATTTTGATTCCCTTGATGTACTTTCAGCTTTCTGTTGTGGCGAAGACATGCAAACACTTTCGTTGCGATTTATTTTAATTTTCTCTAACATATGTACGTGCCGCTGCCCGGTGAGATACAGAATTTGGCCCCAAATCGACTTGCTGAGAAACTGCTGTTGCGGAAGTTTTGATTGGTGAGGGATATTTGAAAATAACTAGATTATTGGAAAATAAAGTAGTCTGGGGATTGAAAAATATCCTAAATTTACTTACAAGTTTTGTTTTCTAGCGGATGTCTGCGAAAATACTTTGGAGTTATTCCTTGCACGGCTATACTTGACGATTTCACCATACGAGAAGATTGTCTTCTTCTTCTTTTTTTCCACCGTCACAATGTCACTCCGAGCTCGAGGAAAGGCATTTCTCTCGGTCGGGCTGCGTTCAATTTTTCTGCTTGACAGCAGCCGGCTTACACGCTTCAGTATTTCGTGTAGCATATTGCTATATGGAATACGATACGACCATAACAGCATATAGATATATATTAACACAATACGAGGAGATGGACTTACTTAGAAGGGTATACTACCCACTAATCGGCGAAATCCCATGTTGTTCAGCCTGCTGTTGTGGCGGGTGCACTCGCTTGATCCTGGTCTGCTTCTCAAACTGACTGCTTAGCTTCAACTTCTTGCATTTTTACTATTCAGTTTTCATTTCCTTTTAATGTGGGTGCATTGAGCTTTCGTTTTCCTTGGCACGTATTTTGGTTGCTTTCGGAAATAATATATATACTTTGACGTACCTTCTGACTCACTATTTTGATTTTGTTTTTGTGAAACTTGCGTAATTACGCCTATTTCGCTTGTACTCGTTCGGTTAGATGAAAGACGGAAATTTGAAAGGTGACTGCCGATGCAGGTAAATTATTACGGAGATAACCACCACCAATATAAATATAATTTCCACTACTAAAAGCCTTTGTTTTTAGTCCAAGAAATATGCGTGGAAAACGAGAAAATCCACTGCCGATGCAGGTAGGTGTTCACAAAATAATTATTATAGTTATGAATTCCTTCTTTCAGTTCAAGGAAATTCGTGGAAAACAAGAAAGTTCACTGGTAATGCGGGTAAGTAGTCACAAACTAGTTACTATAGATATGATTCCACCAATAATAAGAAGTTTTTTCAGTCCCAGGGAATGGGGGGAAAAGAACAGAAAATCGCTGCCGATGCAGGTAAGTAATCACAAAACTATATATTATCAATACAATTTCCACTAATAAAATTTCTTTCTTCCAGTTCGAAAATGCGTAATAAATAAGAAAATCCACTGCCGAAGCAGGTAAGTAAACACAAACTACACGGTTACTGATATAATTTCCAAATAAAACTTCCAAAGAACCCCGACATTTATTAACAGGCGCACGCAGCTACTTCACACGCCGCCCTCTAATCTGCTGGCGCATCGCTTGCAAGCAATATTTCGTGTGTGGCTGTGCGCATATATTGTGTGCAGCTTGTTACCACTCGCTGTGTGCTGGAAACTGAAATTTTCCGGCTGTGCTTGGCTGCGCTATGTTTTGCATACACCAATTGCCACTCACTAGCTGCTGGCTTTTCCTGTTCCCTTTCTTCCCTGTTCTGCACCAGCACTCAGCTATTGGTAGATTTTTGATCACACAATATTTTTACTGCTGGGCGAGTTACCGTTTGTCCATTGGAATATTTGTTAACAAACAGTATATGGCATGAAATTTTGTGTCGACGATGCCAAATTTCAGACTTTTTGAATATCATGCAGATTTTAAGAAGTTGCAACTGGGGGCATAACGAAATAATTTTTCCATGTTTTACAGGTTTGCCGACTGAGGAATGTTATAATGTTTTATTTGCAGATAGATTTGTGCTTTATAGAAAAGTAGGATAAGGCTACTTTTCGAACTTATACAGACTTCTGCCCGTTTTCAGGTACCCGGTATACTACACCAGAAAACCAAAAACCCAAGGGGGAAATATGAAAAGGAGAACAAAAAAAAACAAACAGTAGCAGGAACAAAACGCTACATCATTTGGATTTATCCTTTTAATCAACCACAAAATAAACTAAAATGAATTTGCAATGATTAACGTCAGAACATACGCTTAAAAGTACGAAAAATTAGTCAACTGCTTCCCAGGTTGTGACAAACATTATATACTATGTTAAATGGATATTCTATAGTAACTTACAGCAATACAAGGGATTAAAGTATAAAAATAGTTTTGAATTTGTAATGTGAAATCTCATTTTCAGTTCATTTTACTTAATGCAAGGCTTGCTGAACTGAATAGAAAAAAAAACAGTAGAAAAGTCCATTCCTACTTAATGCAAGGCTTGCTGAACTGAATAGAAAAAGAAAAACAAATCAGTAGAAAAGTTCATTTCATTTTGTCGCATACTTTGACATTAAAATACGACAAAAGGTCTGTATCACCCGCTAGGTGAGTACAAAGTCAATTGCAACGAAATTATCATATTTCTATTAACATTTAAATACATATATACATATTTTATAATCAATTATATCATAGTATTTATTAAAATAAAGATTCATTTTAAGTATGGTGAATTTTGTAACAAAGGAGAATGAACCACTAACTTTATACCATGTTACGGTAACAGGTGAGTGAGTACTTTTGGACGTAAAGGCCAGACTATCAGCCGAAGCTGATAGCTCACTTTGTGATCAGCGTTGAATGCAGAGCGGCACTCTAGTTCGCTTCAGTTAATGCCGGAGAGTGTGGGGTGAGTTCCACAAAAAATGCCGCTGTCACGCACCATTTACAAAAGATATCGTGCCTTGCATATATCCAGTCCTGAAGGGACCTTTACACCACTTAACTCCTGGGCACTGATGGAATGTCCTCATTGCCATTCCCCGAATTTTGAATTTTCAGACTCCACGGAGCAAGTGCGTTTCAAGCTTGCATGATCAGTCGCTATCCTAAACGGTATAAATTCAATGAAAGGCCGGAACTTTTGTACGCTTAGCACTGCTGCTAAGCATTCCTTTTCTGTGGCTGTGTAATTTCGTTGTGCTGAGTTCAACTTTTTCGAGACATAGACTATCGGCCTCTCGAGGCCATTGACATCTAGTTGTAACAGCACTCCGCCAATGGTTTGTTGGATGGACTAGCAATGGAGCAGAAGTAAGCTTCTGTTTTAAATGTTCTAGAGACGTATGGGAATCAGGTGTTAATTGAAACTTACTGGGATGTACCAAGGTGTCACTGATGGAGGCGGTTAAATCAGTATAGTGTGGAATGATCGGCGATACCATCCAGCTATACCTAGAAGGCGTCGGACCTTTCCAATACTTTAAAAATTAAATATTAAAGAGTCACACTCCATCAAGGAAGAAGACCATAACTAATATTGCACAGACTGAATACTGCACAGCCTCAGAGAGCCTTAAAATTACAACCACGAACGAGGAGGCTGAGGGAACACAATAGCAACGTGCAACTAGGGCCTATTAAAGTACTCAATGACCCGATCCTTAAATGAGCCCATGGTAGCAGATTCTCTATTCTCCCTGGGAAGAGAACTCCACATGCTCGCAGAAGACAATTCTTCCATCCAACTGAGTCTGCATTCATCGAAGAATGATCCTTGCTCTGTCCCTGGGACTCTCTTTAAATTTTCCTCCAATGTAAAGTGGCAGCCCACCGAGTTTGGCGCGAAAGATAAAACAGGGGGTTCTGAATTCAAGGAACTTGGAAAGTGAGCAAGAGAAAAATTCCTCAGCTAGAGCTGATATATGTGTCCGCTTATTTAACTTGTAAACATATTTCACACAGGCGTTCAGCTTAGCTTAGTATAAAAAATTATAACAAATGGGAACATTTCGATGAAGTTACAATTATATTAATGGTTTTACTTTTCATGCCGGTTGCTTCACCAAAATGAATGTAACTATGTATCTTGAAAATAAAACTATAAAAAATGTACTTATTTTATTACAATATATTCAATATTATTAAATGCGGATAATGAACATTTTATTTGATGAATTTGAAATACATATAAGTACCTACCCATTCTTTTCAAATTAACTACTTTTTTATCGATTCTACTATTCCTTCTGCCTCACTTGGTGAGATCATTGGGCTTACTTGGATCACGGGGATTTTCAGCTACAAAAACGCTCCGTACTTTTCTATTCGTTTCGCATTACTTTTCATTACTTTTCATACACAAACTACGTGAGTTACCGGGGTACTTACCATTCGCAGTCACTTAGATAAGTGTTTTTCGTGGCCACACAAGTGTTAAGAAAATATCTTCTAAATATGTCTATTAAAAATTTTTCCTTAATTTTTCCTTTTTATATGCCCAAAAATTTCTTTTTACTGGCGCTGCAGGACAGGGGACAAAAATTTTCCTTTCTTTAGCTCTTGTAATCTTTTTAAGATTACTGTGTTTTAGAGGCTATCATTCTCATGTAATGTATACAATTTAAAACCAATTTGAAATTGTCCTGGTTTCATCATGAAGGATATAAATAGTCTGTCAAATCATCATTCCGATCACAAAGTTCCAATCGACATAAAGTGTCCACCAACTACTTTAGGATTTCACTTCGGAAAAATTTCAACCAAACTAAAAATTGGTATACACTTACCTTTCAGCTCTCCAAATAAGCTGTGCAAAAACCGTGGCGTATCGTGCATTGCTGCCCCCCCCCCCTTATTTTCGCAATTAAGCAAAAAATCTGTAATACTCTGTCACTATTTCAAATGAATTCAAAATAAAATGTCTTTTTTTAAATTAAAATTTAATTCTGCGTATTTTTTTCAACGCAAAATCTTTAATACATTCATCAATGTTAATTTGTACCACTTTTTCGATTGCCAAAATAGGTAGATTTGTTAATATCAACTTTAATATTGTAATAATTTTTAATCAGTTTCAATTTGGAGAAGCTTCTCTCACAATTGCCATTACTTATGTATGTCAGCTATGAGGAATATTCTCGGCATTATAACTATATTAGGTAACCCTAGTCCATCAATTATGGACTCAAAAATAAGCTTTAATAAAAAAATGAGTAAAAAAAAATTACAATTTTTCGTTTTTTTGCGAATATCTTCGTTCCTGTCGGTCATGAAAAAGAAAAACCGGGTGATTCTCTGCAAAAATGGTGGAATAAAGGAAATCAGGTAAACCCGCAAGATTGGAGGCGTGTACTCAAAACCGGCATATTGGAGTCAATTAAAAATTCACAACCTGCTGCCCGGATGGTCTTTTAAACATGATTTTTTGTAATTGTTCGAAAGTCTGTGGCGCATTGTGCGGCTGTCGAAAATTCGGCCTCCAATGTTTAGCAGTTTGCGGCAATTATCGGGCGACATCTTTGCCTGAATGCTGCCCAATCGAGGATTCGATAGAAAAAAGAAACGATTTCGACGACGAAGAAATCTATTTTATTGATTCCGAGCAATCTTGGAATTTCCCACCAGTTCCGTGGAAAAATCAAGAACAATTCGAGAAAGAAGAGAAAGAAACTGAAAGAGAATAAGCTGCCAGAAATTACTTACGGTCGACTTTTACATCTTTATAATGTTAGAGTAAGAAAATCAAAAACAGGAGTATTAATTTTGTACACTTGAATATACTGTTATAGAAAAATATAAAAATATCAAAACCGGAAACACCGCAGAAAAACCTCGATTTCGATCATTACATGCAATTAAATATCCACAAAAACTTATATCGGAGTTTCATTGCCAAAAAACTATTAGTGTTATCAATAAACTTGGCGGGCTGAAAGGTAAGTGTGTACCAATTCTTAGCTTGGTTGGACTTTTTGAATTTTTGCTCCCTATATACAAGTGCAAGACTATATCGTTTCTATGTGCTTAATTTACGAATTTATAACCATTATTTATTTTACCGTTTTTACCGTTGTATCAGACACACATACATATATAATGCCAACTTACAATTAGTTGAAATTGCTTTGACGGCTGAACTTGTCTGTTTTTTTGTTGTTTTAGAATTTTTCCTCCCTTCTATTGTACTGTCGACATCTAAAATTAATTCATGAGAAACTGAATTATTCCTCTATCTAGCACTCCACACAAATGAGGCAATCCTGTTCCAAAAATTTTCCGGGTGGCCTTAATTTAAGTGGTTGGAAGCTTAAGGTCGCTTGGGGGTAGGAACAATGCACGTCCTTGTTTTATTCGTGAATATGATAATACGGAAAGGTTGGGAAGGTGCTGCTTTCACCTTGACAATTTTCGGTTGTTGAAATTTTCATGTCTGGATTTCTGGGTTCTTGTAGGTTACAACAACGAAAAAAACCATTTTCTTGTTTTAATGGAAATTACGACAGTAAAAGTTGATGAGAAACTTCATCTACTGAAGCCAACGAAGTACTACATGTACTTTTTTTTCGTTTTTAGTTAGGTTTGAGTTAATAAGGACCTATTTGCAGATTTAACGTGGTTCAATTGCAGCAATTAATTAGAGCAAAGTTTTGAATTTCCAAAGAAATGTCTTTCACTGACCTTCTAAACTAAGAACTGAAAATTAAAAACTCATCAATTGTACATAAGTACCTATGCATAGGGAATAAGCGGAAGGAGTACGAACAAAGTCCTTTGAATTCAGTTAAGAGAGAAAAAATTTTATTTAATTTTCAGCTCACCAACTAAAAACGGAATAATTTAACAACCTTTGTAGTAGTAGTTTCGAGATGGAACTCTGCGGACTTGTACAAAGCGGTATCCGATATGTTATAGACTAAGCTACGGATTTCGGACTGTGCATCAATCCATTGAAGACTGATTTCTGCCTTTCAACTAAGAAAAAATAACCTGTCCTCTATTGGCTACACAAGTTTAGAACTAAAGGACAGAATAAAATACTTAGTGATATGTATTATGCATGAATCAATCATGTACAATTTAATGTATGAAACAGCAACAGCGTCCAATCATAGCACGTTGGCTGTAGGATTAACACCAAAATTTATTATGTATATGCATATGAATGTAACTTTTACGAGTTTTTGTTGTATATACATATTCAAATTCAAATTCAAAATTTATTATTACCATAACTATTGCACAATTAAGACATAAATCTTTTTTATTTGTACAAGAAAGTCAAAATAAAAACAATATGACTTAGTAGTATGTACTAATAGAAGAGAGACAGAAAGCTCAAACAATTAGAGCATAATTAACTAAAAATATAAAAAAGTACAATATAAAAAAAAGCAATGCTAACTACTAAGATTAAAAAAAATAAAAACGCTACTTCTAATTGAAGTTAAATTGTTGGACTGGACCATGTCTTTTATCGATTGTTCTAAGTCATTCCATATTCTAATAGGATAGCAAAAAAACAGGCGTTGGGTGATAAGGAAATTATTTCGTGGTAGTAACAAATGATGTGTTTTGTTGAACCAAGAGAATACCATGAGGTCGTAAAGATACCCAGGACGTTTAAACTTAATAATTTTGATTAAATAAATTACTGAGCAGTAATCAAGATAAACAGAAATATGTATAGTACCCCAAAATTGAATTTTTAAATTGAGAATCTCAACTTTTCCTCTATTATTGTAATCAACCTTTCCAAATATTTCATATCCTTAAATAATAATAGGTATTAAAAATGTACGCACTAAAAATAATCGCGTAGGCATGGGTGTAAAATGGCTAGATACGCATAGAGAACGAAGTTCTGCATAAACTCTACACACAACAGAATTGATATGCAGATCCCATGTAAGTGTTTTGTTGAAAATCACCCCAAGAATTTTAACTAAATCAACAATAGGAATAGCAGTGCTGTTAACGGAATCTGATGGATAACCATCCATATTTAGTACACGCCTATGTCCAGCAAACACTTAGATTTTGAGAGATTAAGCCTTAGTGTATAAATGGCCCCCAAATACTCATTTACCCTAGAGATACAATCCTCAATCAGGCCAAGTATTTACTATACTATACAATTGAACATCATCAGCATATAAGTACAGATTAGAATACTTGACGTGAGAAAATATATCATTTATAAACATGGAAAATAACATGGGCCCAAGAATGGATCCCTGAGGTACACCAGATACCACTGGTAAAAAAAGATGATTAAGAACCATTTGAAAAAAACTGCTTGTGACCTGTTGCTCAAGTAGTTATAAATTAACTTTGCAGAATGAGACGAGAATTTAAAATTCCTTATAAGTTTCATGTGAAGAAGTCTATGATTAATGGTATCAAAGGCCTTGGAGTAATCAAAAAGAACTAGTACTGTTAGTTCATCTTTATCGACCGCACGCGCGATATCAATGCTCACTTTAAGAAGAGCAGATGTACAGCTATGCCCAGGACGAAAACCAGATTGATACATGTGTATAAGACCATTCAAAAATAAATAATGAGAGATGTAAGTGCATAATTTTCTCAATTACTTTAGAGAGAAATGGTAATATACTTATAGGCCGAAACTCACTACAATGCGAGCTGGTGTTTTTAGGTACTGGAATTACTTTAGCGGCCTTTCATGGCAGAGGAAAGCTACTAGTAGTAAAGAACGAGTTGCAAATATGTGTGAGAGCGGGAAGTATATAGGGCAAGCACATCTTAATGAATCGAGGGTTGAGATTATCAGCCCCAATCGCATAGGATTTGATGCTATTAATTACAGCAACAATGTCTTCATTTGTGACCCGAGAAAAATTAAAAATTGGAGCTGAAGAAAAATGGTTCTCAGCTTCATGAGATTGAAATAATGACGCGCCACCAGAAGAAATTCATTGTTAGCTGAATTGGGATCAATAGCATAATTATTTTTACGAGATGAACTAATGCCACTCATCCGCAAGATTTTCCAAAGAATTTTAGAAGGAAGTTTAGAATTAAGTTAAGATTCATAAAAATGCTTTTTTAGCTTAGCAAATAGCTGAAATAGTACCATTGCGTAAGGTTTTATATTCCTGAAGGAAAACAATAAGTTTGAACCTCTTCCATTTAAGATATGCAATATCAGCAGCTGATATCATATCCCCTGAATTTCATGTAAGAGATGAAGAGAGTTATTAAGGAAATTCACTTGATCATCCAAACAATGCATAAAAAACACCTTATTCCAATCGCAGGACTCCGCATCACTACACAGAGCATCTAAGTTAACAGCCCCATAATTGTAATAAGAGTAAGTAGTACCCACACGAGGAACTTTAGTTTGAAATTCATAGGTTAGCAAAATCATGTCATGATCAGATATACCCGGAAGGGAAATCTGATTAAAAAATAATACCTTTGACATTTCAGCAGTGAGAAAAATGTCATGAAGTGAGGGAGAGGTAGATGCATAGTAAGTGGGCAGATCATTAACCCGATGCAAATCAAGAGCATCCAAATTAAACAAAAACGAGTTGGACAATCCAGAGGGAGCAAGGAAATTAAGATTGAAGTCACCTTCGATAATTATGTTCCTATACTGGGGAGCTGGGTTCATCAATACTTCGGCGAGAGGATCTAAGCAATTACAATTGGGTGGCTTATAAACTCCTCCAACTAAGCATTTAATGTTATTACATAGCAATTCGCAAAAATATATTCAACATTCTGTCTGACAGAAATAAACAATTTTTTTACAATTTATAGAAGATCTTATGAACAAGGCAACTCCACCACCCCTACGATGCAATCGGTCATGCATTATTCTCTACCAGTATACATATAATAGTGCAGGTCAAAATCACTTTCCTTTTAAGCTAATTCCCACTACATAACTCCAGCAGGTATTTAATTAATTCCAATCAAATAGTAATTAAAATACCTTTTCATTCAACTTACCCTATGCACCCATACGCACAAATTCGCGTCCATTTAAGGAAGTGTCAATCCAAGAAGGGTTTTCAGTCGAATTTAGTTAATTTCGGTGTTTAAGCTTTTTAGTTCAATAGTAAATGGTTAATACTTATATGTTTTAGTTTAAACTCAAATCATTTATCTTGTCTGCATAATAATTGAAAATAACAATGTAATAAGAAAAAACCAATTTGCGTCCAGTTTGTGTTCACCAAGAGGGCAATTTGTGTCTATTTTTCGTTATTCTTGATTTGAAAAACCATTAAAATATAAAAAGTAAAGGCGGATTTACATTATGATGGCCTGCATTTGTACCAGATATTGTGAGGGATATAGCTTATTGAAAAGTAAATGCTGCTGACCCCCTGTCTACACTGGCAATAAATTATGGAATACCATATGTTATTGCTACGGAATTGCCATTGTAGACCGTGTCATGGAAATAATTCATGGTATGCAATACATGACATACCATATTGCGTACCATATATTGTCAAGAAAATTGCTTGCAAAAATTTGACGTTTATCATCAAAATGGCTGAGATGAAGCTAATGCGTTCGGAACTAATTAATTAATTTTTATAACCTAAAGGAGTGCTTATGGAACTGCAAAGATGGTTTTCTTAATCATTTAATCTACTCGACGAGATCCAAATTTTTTAATGCAATAAATCTTCTGATCGAAATCCTTTTCGGTCTTGATAACGCCATCGGCCAGTCAAAAATGAAATGTGGTAAAATAATTTGTCTACACCAATGTCACATTTTTACACACCATGTTGTTCAGTGTTGTGTTGTCCTTAATCCATTTTTTATATGTTTGTTTATGGACTAGTGTCTATTAATCGAGTATGGAAGCCATTAATTCTTGCAGTGTTTTTGATGTATCTCAGCTCTGATTCATAGTCTGTTTCTGTCATGGGGATGTTTAATAATCGATGGACCATAGAATTGAAAGCAGCCAGTTTATGTTGATGACAATGATTAGAGTCTAATGCTATATACCTTTGTGTGTTTGTTGGTTTCCTATACACACAGAAGGTGAGTTGGGTATCTCCTCTCCTAATTAGCACATCTAAAAAGGGAAGAGTACCTACCATTGTGTTCAATTTCACTTGTAAATTTTATAGTTGGATATCAAAAGTTATTTTGGTTTTTGCATGTCCGTATGTCTGTCTGTCTGTCTTTCCATCTGTCCTTCTGTCCGTACGTACGATAACTCGAGAACGCGGCTTTTTAAAAACAAAGTAAATTTAAGTTCGAAAATGGGCCAATCGGGTAACTCCTTTGTAGAGTTGTCAATCAAAAATCTCGTTTTTCACTATATATTTAAGCACTGCCCGAGAACGCGTTGATGTAGAGAGCTGAAATTTTGCATACGGCGTTTTCATGGAAATAGTAAATAGAATTTTAAAAATGGGCTAAATCTGACATCTCCTTTTTGGTGTTGCCATATAAAAATAAATTTAGGTTTTCAACGTATACTGTGGAAACTATCAGTACTAGATGATTTTATTATACTGAAAAGTTCTTCAGAATATGATAAACTACAAAATTTATGATAATCATTTTTACTGTTTGAACGGTTCTAGAGATAGTATAATATGTGAAAAACTTCTTCAAAAATCAAACTTGCACAGAGAGGTGACCATATGACATTAAATTAACTTTTTTACTTCTTGAAGTGTATTTTGTGAAAAACTAGAATTTTTTCTTAATAACCCTGTAACTTCAAAAGGGTTGGAATTGGCCTCCCGGCTGCTATATATTTGGCTAAGTGAGTACTATCACCACCTAGCCTATGGACCTTCGGACGGAAAAAAGCTGTATTATCATTAAATGCAATCAAAATTGTGGTATCTCATTTTATTATTGGTCTAAGACCAATTCTTATGATACCCTAGATGAATGCCCGTATGTAATTTCGTATGGTCATACATCTGTTCAAGCTTGATTTTTGAAGTGGTTTCTCGCATATATTTCTAGAAAGGCTCGTTGGACAGTAAAAATGATTATAACAAATTTCATAGGATTTCATATTCTGAAGAACTTCTCAGTACAAAAAAAAAACGTCTAGGACTGATCGTTTTCATAGTATACGTAAAAAACAATTGTTTTATATGGCAATACCAAGAAGGGGTTGCCCGATTTAGTCCATTTTTAAAACTTTTTACCATCGCTATGAAAACACCATGAATTTCAGTCCTCTACGCCTTCCCACGCAGTGTCCAAATATATAGTAGAAAAATACAAATTTCGTGTGGCAACCTTACGAAGGATGTGCCCGATTGGTCCCATTTTCGAACTTAAATTGATTTGTTTTTTAAAAGCCCGTGTGCAAAATTTAGCACTCTAAGTGAAAGCGTTCTCGACTTATCGTGAGGACGGATGGACGTGCAAAAATCAAAATAACTTTTCATATTATGATTTCATCTAAGGTATAAAAATAAAAGCTAAGGTAATCAAAAAGTATATATAAATACGAGAAAACCGATATTAATCAGTTGTTAATTACTCGCATGGGAGAAATACCGGAAGCAATATTCCGATTTATGAGAGGTCATTACTCCTTGCCATTTCACATAAAAGTTCATAGTTTCATCGAAAGGAAACAATGCGTCTATTCATGCCCTTATTTCTAGTACCCCTCAACAACGTTTTACAGGCTTTGCTGTGTAATTGATGGAAATATGAATGTTCGTGAAATACTGCCTACAGCTCGTAACAAAATCTGAAACTTCCGGTACGAAGCAAATTTCATTCCGCGATAACTATTGTGTAAATTTCGCGTAGAAAAAGGTAAATTCCATTTCCGTAGTTCGAAATAGAATGTAAATGTGTTGTGCTTCAGCAGTATTTGTTCAAGAAGGCATTTTTTTTTATAAAGTTTGGTACATGGGACAAATGGGTTTTATAGAGAAGTATCCAATTGTATCGGAATTGTTTGAGCATATTCATATATTCTACGCTTCCCTTCATATAATATAGCGACGTGAAATATTAGATGGTAAATACTTATATAACACTCCTACCACGTGGGTTTTGCTGATTTTATGGCTTTGTATTTTTCTCTCTTTTATTTTGTAATAGTCAGGTGGAAGTTTTTGTGCTGTTGGATCTGATAAATAAATAAATAAACAATCTAATTTGATCTGCTCAAGATAGGCTCTAATTCGCGGGCCAGTGATATTATTTACTCTTACATATCTCAGAAAATATGAAGTCATTATAAGAACATACATACATATTTACATATGTTATAATTAAAAAAAAAACTGGAAACATGTTTATTACAATAAAATAAAAAACACTGCAAAAACAAACGGAAGAATTATGAAAAAATCTCTAGGTGTCCAGGAAGATTACCACCATAGAATAGAAGGGATGAATTCCACCCTCTGGGAGTTACATGGAGGGAGTTATGTTTTTGTTTTTTTTTTAAACAGAAGATCATATGTTTTTGAAATTGTGTAAGGTAGAGATAGAGGTAGAGGTTCAATAAACTGAAATTCAGTTTCAGTATGACATGACACAGTTTTACTTTTACTGAATCTCTAAACTGAATACTAGATTGTCCAGTGGCGTAGGGATGGTAGAAGTGTCAGAGAAAAGTTTGAAAATTACTTCATGTCGCCGCAGGGTAAAATTAAATGTCTTAGATCAATATGAGAATTATGCACTTGTATATAACTATAAAACGATTGGATGAAAAAAGTTTTCATAGTATTTTTACCACATTTCAGCAGCTCTGCTATTTTTATTTTCATTAGCAGACAAAATAATTTAACATATTTTATTTACACATCTTCCTCACCCTCTCAAGAATTATTGCTTTTTATAAATATTTATATCAATAAAAAAAATCAGTCTTCGCTTACTTTGTTTGTCATCGAAACTTAAATCACTCCATGCTTCAATCACTCCCTTACCAATTTCGTCTCAAGCTTTGTCCTTCATATCGCGATGCTATAGTTTTGACACTTTATATTCCACAAACCCTACTATTCTCGATACCCGCAATAAATTACTCCGTAGCGAACATTTTTATAAAACCTTCTTAACTTGTACTCGGAACACGCCACTGACAATTGGATAATTTGACAGCATTCATAGGCTACAATGCTTTACCGACATTAGCAAACTGAAAAAATTCAGTCTACTGAAATATTTCAGTAAACTAAAAACTGAAAAATCGGTAGGGCTCTCTGGATTTGTTGAGCAAAACTGAATTTCAGAGAACTGTGACATGACCTATTTGATTGCGGTTTTCGGCAATGGCATAAGGCACTCGCCAGTCTTTTATTGCTAGTACTCTAACAAATACTATTTAACTTATTTTTTGCAGTGGTGGATTTACACAAACCTAAAAAAATATATATTCGAGGATTTAATTCAGAAAATCGCACTAAATTAGCCCCACTGACTTATAACAATGAACTGAGCGTATCGCCATTTTCCTATAGGAAAGAATGGCTAAAGTTTCACAGTTTTCTCTTTCGCCCTATGGCATAGTTGGAGCTACCAACACAAAATATTTCTTACTAAACGATTTCTTACGCCATTTGATGTTTTTATGTTGGCTGCAGATGCAATCACGGCAGAAAGAATAAGGTAAAGTTAGTGTTTACAATGCTCCGTCTCTCTTGCCCATACGATTCAGTTAAGAATAAAATTAAAGTCGGAATGAGTTTAATTCCTTATAAGCGATTAAAATATCTCTTGGACACAAGAAAATATTTTTTTTTAATTTAATTCGATTTTCGGATGTAAAATTTCTTTTGATTGGTTGAGTTTTACATGTTTTTTATGAATTAAAAGTTTTAAAGGGTGCTCTAACGGTGATATACAGAAACACAATATTTGTGCCACATGAAATAGCAAATCGCTCAGTCCATTGTTATAAGTCAGTGATTAGCCCTAATTGAATGTAAATGTTTGACGTATTCAGCTATTGAACAATGACATGCCATCCTAGATTAATTGACATGGTTTACTATGTATTGAAAATAATGATAAATGTGAATTTCTACAATGAAGAGCACTTCCTTTCATGAACTCTGCCACTACAACACTGAGCCGATATATTGATCCTGAGCAAGCGTAGAAAGTAGTGCTCCAACCTAAAGACGTGATATGAAATACACGGGTACACGGAACACGTGTACGTGTGTATTTCACGTGAATAAGTCCGGATATCTACGTGATCACGTGTAATTTAATATACACGTGATCACGGCATAAATATGACGTAAAAATTTTATTTTATGTGTTCACATTATATGTAAATGTACAGGGAGTTCCCAAAATAATTTACAATCTGTTCAGAGGTGAAAATAGAAGTGATATGCACTCAAAAGTATTGTATCAAAATACGATTTTCTCAAAAACTATATATACCGGAAGGGGTCTAGTCATACAAGGAGCGAAATTCCCATAAAAACAGTGTTTGCTTTCTAATATTTTTGATTTATGTATAGAAAAAAATGCAGTAAGTATATAATTTAATAGAAAATATTTTATTTCATTTATTGGAATTCAAATTAATCTTAAGAATATGGTAACTTAGTGATAACAGCTTCAAAACAAAAAAAATCAACAAATTAAAAAACAAAACGCATATCTCAAAAAGGGCATAACGGTAAACTTATACAGCAAATGCAGATGCAGTGTTACTATGATAAGTGATGATGTCATCTTTAGATTAAAAGGAAATTTAGTTGAAATTTATGTAAGTGTGGTGTTTTTATGGGAATTTCGGGCACTGTAGTTCATTTTGTAGAAAACGAAAAGTAGTTTAACATACTTGGTGCGTGAAAAACCTGTAAATTATAAATATTACGTGCGCTTTTGTTGTTGTGAATTGGTCGTGTTCATACTTGTTTTAATATTATCTGCATTATAATTATGCACGTATTTGCAAACAGAAGGCTGCATTAGATGAAAGGAGTAACAAAAATTTTAGGCAAGAATATTCATGTAAAGCGACGACAGGAAACAAACCGTCTTATTTAAATTTCGTTATTGAGGCTGCTCGTAAAATATTCGTTTGCTTATTAATAAACAGCGAATACCGTTAATTATATTTGCCTTACAAGTATTGGCTTGTGCTTGTGCCGTGGGGATTGTTCGGGAAGCAGTGAGTTCACTAAACAAAACTTATAATGAGCAAGCAAAAAAAGAGCTGGGTTTGGCAGTACGCTCAGCGAAAAGGTGATAAGGCCTATTGTGATTTGTGTGATGATGAAGATAACAATGAATTTTCTTGTCGAGGGGGAACGACGGGATCACTTTTAAGGCATTTAAAACAAGTGCACTCAGTTGATGATAGTAATTGTGTTTTATCAGGCGGAACAATGCATAAGTAAGTTTTTCTCTTATATTCTTTTATTTAGACATGAGTTATGCACATATGTACTTATTAAAATTTGCGCCTGAAATAATAAATTGTAATATATTACAGTTCTTTGAATAATGATCATATACATTCGCAAAATGAGGCAAGCAGCAATCTTGAAACTGGGGTAATTTCTCTGATTGAAGGCAGCAATATTACTTCAAGTGATATGTCCTCTATGGAACCATCAGTTTCAGAAATGCCAACCGTACCATCAGGTCCACGATGCTCCAAAAAACGTCGTAGATTTACCTGCAATACACCAGATAACCCAAGTCGAGAATGTACACCTAATCAAATAGAGAAAATACATCAATCGCTCGCAAAAATGATTGCTATGAACCAACTACCACTATCTTTCTGCTCTAGTGAAGGGTTCAAACAGTTTATGGCCAGTGTGGAACCCAATCACAAAATATGCTCCGAACAGTGTATAAAGAAAAGGTTACACTCTCTTAAAGCAAATGTGAAAACTGCAATTATAAAAGAGTTACATCCTGCTCCTGCCGTAGCTTGCACCTCGGACTGTTGGTCGTCACGATTCCAAGAGTCGTATATTTCGATCACGGCGCATCTAATTGATTCCCAGTGGAAAAAAAGTCATTTACCTTAAGTACTAAAGAAATAGAGGTACGACATACGGCTTCCAATCTTGCTCATTTCATTGCTGAAATTTTTCACGAATGGAAAATAGAAACCAAAGTTATTGGAGTTGTGACGGATAATGCTCCGAATATTGTGAATGCAATTAAATTATTGGAAAGTGTCCCTGAAGCAGCCGACCTTACATGTGCAGCGCATACCATTCAATTTGTTGTCAATAAAGCATTATCTACAGACAATAGAATAGAACTTGTAATAGAAAAAGGAAGTAAGATTGTTAGCCATTTTAAGCATTCCAATGTGGCCAAGTATGCTTTAGAATCCAAGCAAGAGCAACTAAGTTTATCGAAAGAAACCCTTTTGCAAAGTTGTAAAACCAGATGGAACTCTGTTTTTTTCATGCTAGAAAGATTACTAAAAAACAGAAATCCAATAACCAACGTTCTCTCTGATCGGAGCACGACACCTTCTGCTATTGCACAAAAGCTAGAAACCGCAGAACGAGAATGGGAAACAATTGAAAAAGTTATAAAACTCTTAAAACCACTTGAGATTGTTACAACACTTTTCTGTGGCGAAAATACATCTTCTGTATCCATGGTTAGACCAGTAATATGTAAAATCTTGGAAAATCACTTCCAAACAATTAGCGAAGACGATACTTTGACCGCTGCTTTTAAACGGAGCGTTACACATGAATTGAAAATGCGCTTCAATCTATCAGAAAATTCCACGATTGACAATGTAACTCCAAGACAAATTGCATCTTTACTTGACCCACGCTTCAAAGACCTCATGCATGAGTCAGCAGAAGACAGACGAAAGATCAGAGATTGTCTAAAACAAAAAATTACTGCAGACACTTCAAACTTTGACGAAGACGTGGAATCATCAAATCAAAGCAGTGCTCTTGAATTTATTTTTCAAGAAAATATACGTAGGAGGAATGATCCATCTATTCAATTCGAAGACTATCTTGCGGACCCCCAAATCAGATTCGATTTGGACCCATATGAATGGTGGAAATCACGCGAGAAGAAATACCCAGATATCTCAATGCTGGCAAACAAATATTTGGCTATTCCGGAACATCTACTAGCTCAGAACGTTGCTTCTCTACAGCTGGAAACATTGTTACTGCAAAAAGAAGCTGTCTGTTGCCAGAAAATGTCGACATGTTAGTTTTTTTGTACCAAAACAGGTCAATACTTAATTAAATTTCTAACCTTAATGTAAATATAATTTGTTATTACTTGAAGTAAATTTCGAACGTTTATTTGGAATAGTATTTCACGTGTACTTAATTTCACGTGCTTCAAACACGACTTTGCTAAATTCACGTAGTCACGTGTACCCGTGATCACGTGAAATAACAAGCTCTAGTAGAAAGAAATATCATGAGGTTAGGCAAGTGTTTTTAAATGGTATTTTATATAGAATGGTAATGCTAAAATAAGTAATACTAAATAAAAAAAAAAAAAAACTTATTGGCCAACTATATACAGGGTGCTTAAGACTTTTTGGTGGTTTAACATTACCCCTTCCATTTTAACTCTCTTAATTCTTCCATGGAGAGTAGTACCTAATTCAATACATCCACAAATTTTTACCTTTTAGTTTTACCAGTGTGCATATATCCGAATGAAGTTCTTAATGCATTTCTTCCTGTAAAATCGACGGTTGCTGAATTCGATTGAATTTCTGTTAGATTCATTAAAATCTGTTTACTTGACTTCCCCTCCTTCTTATTCATGTATATAGTTCGCTTTCATGACGCCGGGAAATATCCCAAAATCATCCCTGTACCTCAAACAGTACGGTAATCCATGCGAATATCATCCCTTTAGCATATTACCGCTTTTATTAATAGTTTTCGGAACGATTTCCTTTAAAATTTCAAAATATGGCTTACTCATGATTATTACTCTGATCTTCGGCGTTTTTATTCGATTGTAAATACAAGTTCAAAAATGGACCATATCGGGCAACCCCTTCGTGGTGTTACCATACTCGGCGTTTTCATAAAAATAGTAAAAAAAATTCAAAAATTGTACTCGGCGTTTCATAAAAATAATAAAAAAAATTCAAAAAATAACTAAATCGGACAACATGTCTTGGTGTTGCTTTACAGAGCTTTGGATTTTTACTTTATGTAACTTTTATGTTCCTCTAGAGGGTGTAATACCTACTATTGGTCTAAGGCCAGTTGTAACTTTTTCTCTTGTTTTTACTATCTTATTGCTCCTGTAATTGTGTTTTAAGTATTCAGACTATATTTTGCGAGAGGATTTATAATTCATGGTTTTCCGGAATTACACTATGATTATACTTATGTTTTTCTTTTTTCCGCTATATTGTTACAGATAAAAGATTATCTATATCTGTAATTGCACTATGCTCTAAGATAAATAAATCGAATTGCATTGAAGTTCATTGAAAAATTGGTTACAAGTTTTGACCGAAACATACAACGTTAATGTTTGCCTCTCCCTGGCTCTCACACTTAACTTGTTGTTAAAGATATTTGTTGTATGCTCAATTCTTGTTTGGTATTTAATCCTGCCGACCAAATATTTTCCATTTTTCAATAAGTCTAAAGGTCTGATTTCTCTGTATTAGAAAATTGTTTTTCTCTCTAAAAATTTGTTTTGTAATTCAATCAAATTTTTCATGAGGAACAGAAACGATTGAGAAATTGTTTAAATTTTTATCCGAGGTGAATTAGTTTTTACAAACTGCTTAATTCTTGTGACATTTTTCAGTGTCCTTCGTTCATATAATGCTGGCTGGTGTGAAAGAGAAGCGATAAGCGCTAAGCGCACATCATACGTGTTTTAACTTAGTTACACCCAAATATTTGCTACCCGCGTAGGAAGTAGTTGCAGGCTAACAAATATATTTCAAACAATTGTTAGAACTTAAAATGTATATGAAATTGAAAAAACTTTGCCATACAAATTCATTTATCAGCGAACATAGATTTTTAAATCCTTTCAATCAATTCCCCCCTTTCCGCACTAGACACAGACCCTAATTGGCCGTACTTTATATCGCATCATTACTCTTTTATTGACACTCGATCTGGGTAATTATTGCGACATTTTATTTGTGATTTAATTATGTGGAAAAGTAATTGGAGAATCTTGAACTTTCCGGGTGAAGAAATTAATTACTCTATCACGCCATTTTATCTTTATGTACCTCAACCTCTCCCATAGAAAGAGAAATCCTTTTGATGAAATTTTTGAAAAGCTTAATGACGATATTTTTCAGTTAAACGATTTTCTCCTCACATTTCATGCCTTTTTGGCTTCTCGTGTTAAGGAGCATTATGAATTTGACCATTAATTTTTCAGCATTGTTAATCTTCATTGAATGCTAATTACTCATAGATATGCTCGCACAGTATTAAGGTTGTTATTAATAAATTAGAGCGGAATCAAAATGAAAGCATAAATGTGAGGAGTAAATGTACAGTGAAAAAGCTGAATAGGAATTAATACAAGGATATATGCGAAACTAAATAAAGGATGGACCAATTATTTTGAAATCCATAGATTCAAACGACCAAAGGTAACGAAGGATTAAGTTGATAAAATACATATTATACCGTAAATGTGCATCACATCTACACATTTAGAACTCTTGAATCAAATTTGACCTTTTCACTATTAAATTCTATAATTCTATGGGGCGGTCCATTTCTTTTGGTTAGTTCTTAGAAGTCCTTCTGAATCAGTACCTACTTCTCTGACTGTCTTGATGATTTTAATTCGTGTTCTTAAGCCGAAGCTTTTAATCCAGGTACAGTCTCTGGCGGAATACGAATTAGTTCTTATCACTAATTACATCATAAAATTGGCTGAAGGTTCATTCAAACCTTTGAAATCTCCAGGTAGAGATGGGGATTTTTTTGCCTTATTCAACTTCTGCTTCTTCCAGGGTTATAAAAAAATGGGTTACACACCGAAGATGTTGCAAGAAGACAGGAGGGTGATTCTGATCTCTTTGTCGACTATTTAGTCGTGAATTTTGACATATTTTGTCGATTTTTTTCTTTTAACACAGTTCATTTTGTGTCTTCACTATTATATACCACAAATGAACTATAATGAATTTTCGATGAACAAACGTCAAAAAACACGACTAAATAATCGACAAATTAGTCAACTGCTCCCAGAGGTTGTGACAAAAATTTTACACTGGTAATTGGATATCCTACACCTAATTAGAGCAATTCAAGTGCTTAAATTCGAAATAATATTTTGAATTTGTAATATGAAGTGTCATTTTCTGTTCATTCTACGTTATGCAAAGCTTGCTGAATTAAATAAAAACACGAAAAAATTAGTAGAAATGTTCATTTCAATTAGTCGATTATTTTGACATTCAAGATCGACAAAACACACAGAATCACCCTACAGGATTGATGTTATACCTAAGGCTGACCGGGTAAACTACTCGACCAGATATGATATTTAGACTGATAAGTTAGGCTTGTTTCGGTTTCAAGACTTTAGAGCGCATTTGACAGTGGAAACTGAAAAGCTATATTCTTAAAAGTAGGAATCAGACTAGTTATCAACTTCGCTACGGACTCCGGTTTATAATCAGTTCACTGATTACTGTCTTTTGTAATAAAAAAAATCGGTTAAGAACGAGTCTAGTTCGCCTCATCAGGGTTTCGTACCAAAACTTTGTCAACGAACGACGAACCGACCGAATTTAAGCAGATATAGAGTAAGAGTTATCTGTTCTAAGTTAATAAAAATACATATTTTTTTCAGCAGCTATAAGATTGACGAAAAAAGGAGCACTATTCCTGTTAATAGTAGGTATTATATATAAAATGATGATATAAACAATTTGGATTAGAAACCTAGAGGACAAGGGGGACGGTATTTTTTCCACATTTCGGGCTATATCTTTATAACCAGTTCACCAAATTTTTTGTTTTCTTTTCGGAATCCTTGAAAGTAGCCCTTTCAAACGATAAAAAAAAACAAGTAAAAATGCTAGAATTGGTTTAAGACCAATTCTTATGATACCCTAGATGAATGTCAGTATGTAATTTCGTATGGTTTTTCACATTTATTTCTAGAACGGTTTATCGGACAGTAAAAATGATTATAACAAATTTCATAGGATTTCATATCCGGAAGAAATTTTCAGTACAATAAAAGAGTCTGATCGTTTTCCCAGTATACGTAAAAAACCTAAATTTTTATATGGCAATACCAAGAAGAGGTTGTCAGATTTAGTCCATTTTTGAAGCATTATTTACTATTCTGAGGCAGTGTGCAAATGTATAGTGAAAAACGAATTTTTTGTATGACAACCCTACGAAGGAGTTCGAAATATTGCATTTGAATAACGGACAAGGCCACGCTCGAAATAATATATTATGGAAGTTAGTGACGGGGTGCTGGGCACGCTCAAATAAAATAGTGAACAATAATATATGACTTGTTTTCAAAAACAATGCGTGAAATGTATTAAAGAAAATATGTTTGTAAGTGTTCCATAAAAAATGTAGCATAATACAAAATTTATTGAATGCTCTCTTCCTTATATCCGAGAAGCTTAAGATTTCAGGTATTTTACGTACTATATAGATTTTCTGATGCCAAATACCTGATTTTCCCTTTCCGTAAGAGAAAATGACATTTATTTTTAGGAAAAAACGCGTCTCAAATTTAGGGAATTGTCTTATTTTTTTACAGTGTATAGTGTGGTGAAAAGTAATGAATTCCTGGAAGTTCTTGAACATGGTTCATAGAAGGTGCTACCTCAGGACATATGTGGAGTCGTAAGTTCCTCTTGTACTTGATGGTTTCAGCTTAAACGTAATCGACTTAACAGGGAAAGCAATTATACGTCCTTGAAACTATACTTAGCGATTATTTCAGGCCGAAAATTCCTTTTACGGAAGAAGGGAAAGCAAACTCTATGCGTTAACGCTGGGTCGAAAAGTTCGATATTTTCTGCATTCTCAATGAATTTTAGAAATTCATTGAAATTATTTTCAATGAATTTCAGTCTGCTGTAGACGAGAAACAATCCACCTTTAACCAATGACACCCCCTTTCATAAATAAAAACCTGGAGATAAATGCTGGATCGGGTACTTTTTGCGAGGATTTTTTGTGATGAAATGGAAATATGTATTGGAGGCAAGTCCATCACTCAAATTCTTAATTTAATTAGCATGTCAAGATGAGACTTATGAGTGGAGTATATTGTAAAATAAGTTACTTGGTGGAGAGGTTCGCGGGAACGTTCAATATGAACCATGAAGAACGTAATTAAGGCGACCGTTGAACGATCCTTGATAAACTGCAAATGACTATTACCGAGGTGGAAACTGTTAGTCTATTCAAGCGATCTTTGACAATTAACGCAAAAGGCAAGAATACCCCCGATTCTGCATTAGAGATAAGAGCTCTTATCCTCTTAACTGGGCTGTCAAAGCCCATTGGCAGACATTGGTATTCTACGTAAAGAGTTAAGAGATGTCAGACGTCAGCTGATCTCTTAACTTTTGTGGAGATTTCTTTTAAAGAGATTTGGTATTCTAGCAAACGAAAATATTTGGCAAATATCTCTTAACATAAGAGCCCCTCACCGAGGTATGCTTAAATCTCTTATCGTGATAGTTGCAGTTGTTGTTTTAAAATATATGAGAGACGACTTGAATCACTTTGCTATTTCTGAGGCTGTATAGAATTTCAGAATGCTAAAATGCCTTTAAAGTGATAGAAATAACATAGCCTTACGATAATCTCCATTACTTGACAATATTATCGTAGCTTTAAGGTTTTGGTAACAATTAATTTTTTTGCTACAAGTTTATACGAAAATCCTGTTGGACGTAACGACGGCTGTGGAACTCTTTACCTGCGATTTAGGTATTAAAATAATAATTCAGTTATCATTACGTGCTGTGAATCTATCATACAATTATTATTTATATCAATAACTTAATTAAAGACGCACACAATTATAGTTACGTGTGGGTTGGTCATATTGCCATCGCCAAAAACATTACTTCTTCTTCCTTCTTGAAAAATAAACGTCTTTAATTGCTGGGCTGACTGAAAGATTCTCCAAACCTTCTTAACCTCTTAAAGTTAATATTTCTCCACAAAAATTTATGTAGAATAATGATTCTACTAAAATCTCTTACTTGCTAAATTTAAGAGGCTAAGAGATCTCTTAAAAGTCTCTTATGTAGAATCGGGGGTTAATTATATTAACAAAAAAACTAAGTATACCACCTAACAAAGCCATATTTTTGTCATCTACATAACACATTGCACAAATACAGTCATATCGAGCTGATCAAGTTAATCATGGTTACTAGCACGACTGCAGTACATGAATATCGCTGTCTTATTCATTCCCTATTGAACTCCCAAGAAAGGTAATATACTTAATTATGGGGTTCATGGAAATACATTTTTAGGAAAATAAAGGGATAAAAAAAAAGGAAAAAAGAAAAGGATCTGAGAGCAATGGTCCAAGGATAGCAAGGTGGCAAAGATTTCGTCATTTGAGTAGAGCCAGTGAAATAATAAGGATTTGAGAGTTTAAAATTAAAAACATAATTTCAAGTGTTGAATAAATTAATAAGGGGGGGGGGGGGCAGTGTGGTTGTAACGTGCGTGTGTGCTTACTTATTTTCTTATTTTAGCTTTATATTGTGCGGATGAATGTGTGTATAGTTGATTATGGGTGAAGATGATATTGATTGGCTAACTGTATGTTAATTAAGGTGATTTATGAATAATGTCCGCGCATCTGTTGTCGATTCTGTGCCCTGCATTGTTACGTGGCATGTTGGTTAGGTATATACCCTGGTATTTGCGGGTGAGTCGACAATGGATCCGTGATGGTTCTGTATGAGTGAGTGGGACAGGGGCGGATTCAGGATTCTTGTGAGGAGGGGGCGCAACTATGGTTTAAAAACAGTATAGCCTGGAAACATGTCAAAGTTCCAAAACACTGGCCACCACTCGCAAATATCAAGTGCACACAATTGTGTATCGAACAGATAACCTACCACTCTCAAAGAAGAAAGTTGCTCAACGTTCAACTTTTGTCACTCTTGAAAGTCAAACGAGGGGTTAAATTATTTATTTTGTTTTGGTTTGTAAATGTTGGAAGTGTAAAGCTTTCGAATCATCCATTTCGGTTATTAAAATAGCGCAATACATTTTATTTAAATTCACGAATTCATCATAAATTGTAACGTTGCAAAATACAGGAATTAAAGCGCTACGTACTTTGCGTCTATTTAAAACATCAGTCACAGCGCAGATACAACACAGGTCTTGTAAATATATAGATTCATGGAAAAGTTAAGAAGGTTTGACTAAGAAGCCAAGCTGAGGAAATACCCATGATGCAAAGCACAGCATGGTTGGAAGGACATAGGGAAAAGACCGAAAGGCATCTAACATTGCAAAGGCGCTCAAGTGAGCCGATCTGACAAGTTGTTGTCAAATAGCCAATGAGCTCGAAGACTCTAAAAGCTAAAACTGTGCGGCTAGCCCCGGCTCAGATATGGGAATTGTATTCCATGCTAGGTCCTTATAGAGGAGCACTAGATTCGATGGGATGAAATATTTCTTATACATTTTTAGAAATCAAAGACATTTCGATGCTTCTCTGGCAACAGAGAAGATGTGATCTGCCCAGCTTAATTTACAGGAAATATTAATCCCAAGGATGCATAAAGACGGTGTACCAAAAATTATCAGAAAGTCAAAGGTAGCTGCGGTATTTACAAAGAGATGAGAAACCGACCCACGCGAAAATGTTGCACAACATACAGATGTGCAGAGCATTCTACAGAGGTCCCCCGATGTAAAAAATGTTTATCATAATAAATTCGATAAAAATGTTTAAGACTGAACTCTATTTTTTTATTGTTTTGAATACCTATTCCTAAAAATTGTATTACATACCTGGGTATACTTTGAGCTTGGTAACATATATTTAAATCCAGGTCTATTTTCTGACGAACCATAGAATACTTTTTAAAATTTTATAGCATATATTAACTACAAATAGAGTCCTTGAGGATAACTAAAGTGATGGATGAAAAACTTCAAAGATTAGATAAAGTTTTTCATTCCCATAATTGCAAACATACCCAGGTATGTAGGTATTGACACAAGGGTTAATTATTTTATACGAGTGGATTTTAACTGACGGGTTTCGTGGTCTACCATGCAAATCGCGAAAGACCCCGTGACGCCCTTCTTCAAATTTCCTTTCCAGAATTGTAACCACACCCATCTACTGAGTTAGTACCTACGTACATGAGGAGTACGTAACATTCTTTGGTAACAACTGCTGCACTATGGCTATAATTATTAATATTATTTTTTTCTTTATCCTTAGATACTACCAACTAAGCACAACGTCTCTTCACTTGATCTCAATTTGCTTACTAAATTAAAAAGATCTTTGCAATTAGTATCATAATTTAATGTAAAAGTTTCAGCATTACGTAACTGCATACATGTTTGGTGTGAGAGTTCGTGCTAATATACGTAGTATGCTTCCTAAGTTATTCGCAGTATGCTGCAAATGCATCTTTGGTCCGCGTCGTACCTTCTGATGTACCTAGCGATCGAGTTAGCAGGATTTGCATTGATAACCAAGCTGCCATCAAAGCTCTGGACTCGGGCACTATTCTGTCAGAAACTTTTGGAATAGGGGATTTTCTGGGAATTTGTATGGAAATGTCACATTTTAATCGATCTCGATACTAGGCTTGACATTTATTTCATTGCTTTTTCTACTAAATTTCAGTCGCAAAAGACAGAGCGTAAAATAAAACAAGTAAAAAAGCTAGAGTTGGTCTACGACCAATTCTTATGATACCCTAGATGAATGCCCGTATAAAATTTCATATGGTCACTGATCTATACAAGTTTGGTTTTTGAAGTGGTTTTTTCGCATATATTTCTAGAACGGTTCGTTGGACAGAAAAATGATTATAAGCAATATTATAGGATTTCGTATTCTGAAGAAGTGTTTAGTACAATAAAAATATCTAGTACTGATCGTTTCCACAGTATATGTAAAAAACTAGATTTAGAAGGGGTTGCCCGATTTAGTCCATTTGTGAAATGTTATATGATATTACTATGAAAACACCATGTACCAAATTTCAGCTCTCTATATAGACGCGTTCTCAAGCAGTGTCTAAATATATAGTGGAAAACGAAAGTTTTGTATGGCCACCCCACTTACTTACTTACTTTTTTTTTAAGTTCGCGTACAAAATAAATTTCATCTTTACGTACGCACGGGTAGACGGAAAGACCGACAGACTGACGGACGGAAATGAAAAATCTAAACCACTTTTATTATTATGTGTGGGTGTCCAATCCATTTTGTTCTACCAACATTATTTCTGTGCGTTTCAAACGGAATCACAAACTTAGTATACTCTATACTTGTGATGGTCGTCATCAAATCTGGCAATTTAAGCCTATATGTTTGTTGCTTATATATTCGTCCATCCGCTCCTCATGATACTTATGGTGCCATTTTTACTAATATTTGAAACGTTTATCAAAATGCTGCGAGCAATGCCATATTTTTAATTCTAGGAGACTTTAATCTTCCCAACATATTTTGGTCAGCTAATGATGTTGGCATCTCAATGCAAATTACCGACGCGACGTAAATAAGTGAACCATGTTCTCTTTGTGAAATTGTATGTCATTCTGCCAACTTCAACAACTAAATTGCATTCCAAATTATAATCAGAGATACCTGGACCTAATTTTGTCTAATGCTGATCTGGGTAAATCTGATGTTACACAGCCCTTCTGTCCTTTTTCCCGTGTCGATATTCACCACCCTCCTCTTCTACTACATCTGAAAACTAAAAAAGTCTCCCAGCTTGCTGAAAAAATTAATAAGCACTTATTCAAGCGCGCTGACTATAATGCTATTAAAAATTATCCTTCTGAAATCGACTTTTCATGCTTGCAGCACCTTGAGGTGAACCAAGTCTTTCAAGTGTTTTATAATCATCTCAACACGGCAATTGACAATTATATTCCACGAATATCGAAGAGACGGATCACATGTCCTGTCTGGTTCTCTTTGAACCAAATTCATGCTGTCAGACTCAAAGAAAAGTATATCTTTAGTTACCTCCGCAGCAAAATAAAAAACATGATTACAGTATGCTATAAAAAATATGTTCAAGATATCTAAAATTCCATATCCTCCAACCCAAAGACTTTTTGGTCTTATGCAAAAAGCATGAAGCTTTCTGGTTCCAACCCTAGGGAAATGCTTTATGATGGAATATCTGCCAACAAACCAGAAAGTATATGCAACTTGTTTTCTAAACACTCTCAGACTACATTTGATGGCAACCAGAGTTCGGCCATCCATAATACGTCTGATGAAACCCTTTACAGCTGCGTAAATATCCCTCTCACAAACCCTACTGAGTTTCTAGTATTATTTCAATTTCAATTTCAATTTTCAATTTTATTTATTTTTATACTGTGCAATTAGGACAAAGTCCCTTTATGTTTGTATAATCCAACAGTATCGAATAAACTTATAACAATATAATAGAGTGTATAGAATGCAACAAAGTAAAGAACTAATAAAGTAAAAAACTTAATAATGTACTTAAGGTACCTAATATTAATGTACAACACAAATTAAGTAAAGAAAGCCAAAGAAAAGCTACTTAAGAGAGTAAAGTATAGTAAAATGCTGAAACAATTAAATTGTGGGATTGAGGAAACTGACAACTGCCCGCTTGAAACGACCGAGCGATGTGATACTTTTTATATGATTAGGTAGAGAATTCCAAGCTTGAGCTCCGTGAACTAGCAGTGACGTTTTTCTTTGGGAGATAATATGAACTGGTATATTGAGGTTATTGGTACGAGTTGATGAACTAAATTCAAATGTCAGATAGAGGTACTCAGAAACTTTATAACGAATGACTTTAAACATAAAGATAAGTGTTCTAAGCTTATAATAGATAAAAAGAGGACACCCAACTAAGCAGGGGGAGACATGATCGTATCTACGCAACGAATAGACGAAACGTACGCATGAATTAAATGCCACATTGAGTTTGCGCTTGGACTGTGAGTTAAGGCACTTTCACATCAAACACAAGAATCGAAAAAATATAAACCGAAAAACTCAACTTATTCCATTTTATAACAAGATTTTTGCTCCAATAATTAATAAAATCAAGGGAAACAGGATAAACTAATAATTTTACTAATAAAATAGTATATTTATCTTAGAATTTTTAAGAAAACACAACTTTTATGATTTATCGGACGAATTTTTCCGCCGAAAAAGTTTTTCGGCCGATAAAACATAAAAGTTGTTTTTCTTCAAAATCTGAAATAAATGTAACTATTTTCTCAGTAAAATTCTTAGTTTATCCTATTTCTCTGGATTTTATTAATCATTGGAACAAAAATCTTGTTTTAAAGTGGAATAAATTTAGCTTTTCGGTTTACATTTTTCTGTTCTTGTTTTTGATGTATAATATCGGAAAAAAAGGTAAGTGTTTTAATTAAAGTCATACCTAAGTTCCTAACTTTGCTATAGTAAGGTATTACTACGGAATCAAGAAGCATGGGAGGATAATAGGACGTATTAAGCTCATGCCTGTATATTATAATACAGTTCGACTTCCGGGGGTTAAGAGAATCAAATTACTTATTGCCCAATCACTGATATTGCAAAGGTCTTCCTTAATTTTGCTTGCAGCATCTTCAATTAAACCAAGGGGAGATCCGAGATATACCTGGACGTCAGCGGCATAGAGGTAGACCTGAAAGTGAGTTACTACAGAGGGCAAATCGTTTATGAAGCAATTGAAAAGAAGTGGGCCTAGGATAGAGCCCTGAGGAACCCCTGATAATATCAAGAGAGAGTCCGATAATGTATTATTTACAAACACTCTTTGTGATCGTCCGTATAGATAACTATAAATGAGTTTAGCCGCAGAGCGAGAAAAATCAAACCTACGAATCAGTTTCGTTATTAATATGCCAAAGTCAACTGAGTCGAAGGCCTTTGAGAAATCAAGTAAAGTAAGAAAATTAACCAGATTATTATCTATATTCTTACTAAGATCGTCGACAATTTTAACCGGAGCTGTGGTGCAGCTATGTCCTGTCATGAATCCAGATTGAAATGTGGAAAGCAGGTTTTTGGAAGTGAGATAATCATTAATTTGCAAACACATTATGCGTTCCAGACTTTTCGATAATGGAGAGGTTATATGAATGCCTCTGTAGTCATTAACCGAGGAACGTCGAGAAGTTTTAGGGATAGGAATAACCTTTACAATCTTCCAGCTCTTGGGAAACACAGACTGGTTTAGACACTTATTGTAAATGGCAGTAAGAGCCTCAATGACAACTGGCGTTGGACAAGATAGAAGACACTGCCAAAACTACTTCATCCCAAGTTACAGGATGGAATGAAAAACCAGAATCAACTGATGCCTCCTGCAAATAAATATCAGCATGTAAATTTGAGGAACGAGAGTTATGACCAACGCCACTTATAAGGTGGGAATTCATGTCATTAGGATCAACACAACAGTTCTCACAGGCTACACCAGCGATTCCCATGTTACGCAGATTACTCCACAGGATTTTGGGAGGGAGATCGGCATTTAGTTATGAGCGGAAGTAAGCACTCTTGGCTTTCTTAATTTCCACTTTAACAAAGTTACGTGCTCTGTGATACACATCCCAATTAACGTTTGTCCGTACCTTTTTCCATCTGCAGTAAAGCATATTTCTCTCTGCAATTAACCCTCTAATATAGCCTGTGAACCACGGACAAGATAGTCGATGTTTACATTTACGCTTTAAAGGTACATGTTGCTTATAAAGATTTAGAACTAACTTATTAAAGGCCAAAACCTGCTCGTCAATCGACGAAAATTGACAATTTCCTGCCAAGGGGAGTTAGAAGTGCCCTCATGTAAAGCCGGTAAATTGAGATTTTTCCAGTCCCGGTAATAAAAAGAAACTCTTTCATTAACCAGGTCGAGTTGAATATCATAGGAAAGAAATACTAAATCGTGATCAGATATACCAGGAAGGGAGAACTGATCATTAAATAAAACTTTGGAAACATCGCTGGAAATGAGCAGATCAAGTAAGGAACTACTATTTTCCCCAAACCGGGTGGGCAGATTGTTTACAACTTGCAGGCCAACACTGGATAGATTGTCCACCAGAGAGAGGGATTGACTATTGACGACAAGAAGATTCGTATTCAAATCGCCCGTTAATAAAACGTGTACATAAGTAGCACTTAACTGGTTCAAGAGATCGAAAAATTCAGTGGTTGAAGAGCCACCTGGAGGTTTATAAACAGATGCTACAAGTACTTTCTCCAGACCCAAATTTATTTCAACAAAGATAAACTCAACATCACCCAATGATGAGACGGCTACTGTTCGAGCCTTTAACTCTTCTCTAATAAAAATGCATGTACCACCCCACGTCTTCCCATTCTGTCATGACGAAACAAATTATACCCTTGAATTTTCACCAATGAATCGGGGATGTGTTCAGATAGCCAGGTTTCTGAAATACAAAGAGAATGAAGCTTACTTGCCTGTATAACGAAACTCATCAATTTTGGGGAAGAGGCTACGTGCATTTATATGGCTTATGTGAAATCCATTTACCCGATCACATAATATATATATCAGAACATAAGAATTCACTACACAGTTCACGTTGGCGTCCATTGGGACATGTATGTGGTATGGCGCAAATCTCCAGGTCATTCCTTTCGGACAGCAGCAATCTCAGCCTAGCCCAACAGTGCAAAATATAATAAGTTTTCAGCATTTTAGGGTTATACAAATCTATAAGATTAAAAATTAAAAAATTAAGGTTCATAATTTGAAGACAAAAAGAAAAAAACAAATAATAACGATAATTCATGTTAAGATATGTATAATAAATTCGGAAAGAATTAGAAGCTACTACTTTAATTAAACTATGCGAAGCAAAATAATTTTTTTTGTAAATTTAAGAAAATACCTATGTACATACGTTGCCTCATAATTTAGTCACAACCAAAGAAAAATACACATATTTACTTAACGCCATCATATGTTTGATGAAACAAAATATCTATTCCTGCAAATTACCGATGAAATTTCGAGCAGCTAATGTTAATTACACAGTGAAAGAAAATTTAGCCTCATGCTGCCGCTCATTTAATTCAGCAACAGTATTTTTTGTGAAAGTCAGCTGATCTTGATGACAAATCATTGAAGGGGAATCATTCTCACTCCGCTTGATATAAACCGCACCGTTTTATACGAATTCCCTGACAAGTGAACCACTCTGCACCTTGTACCTGGCTGCTTTCAACAATTTTCTGCTGTCACTAGTTAAACTCTCATAGATTTTCACTCTAGCTGCTGACGAAAAACCAATATCTTTAAGTGAGAGATGGGCATTTCGTGATTTCCTATGGTTGTGATAGCAGTGCATAAACGCTTTTCGTTCTGCCTGGGAGGAGAGTTTTACTATTATCGGCACCGTTGAACTGTCGTTTTTTGGTTTCAAACGAAAAACGTGTGAATATGATGATATACTGTGGCCGATTGTTGTAGTGATCTTTGTTAATAGATTATTAATATTCTCTGTTTTATCATACGGTACACCATGGATAACAATATCTGAAGAGAACACATTGTTATTGATGGAAGTATACTTGTACTGCAACTTTTCAATCTCTAAATCCAAAGCGGAAATTTTATTTTCAAATTCCTGCTTCATAACATTAAATTTCTCGTCAATCTTTCTTTCTAATTCACCGAAAAATTCGCCAATTATAGTCTTCAACGAAACTTCCAACTTAGCTAATAAATCACTCTCCAATTTTTTTATATCAGCCATGATATCACTCTTAGAAATTGATGCCGGTCGATTTTTGCCAGTTCTGTGTGCCATAAACAAAAAAAAAAAAACTCCGTAACGAGTATAATATTAGAACTGCCGAATACAAATTTATGCAGGTTAGAAGACAAAATTAAGGAAATTCTGCGCAACACGATTGCAAAGTTAAGCAAACAATGAAACCAAACGAGGAGGCACGAAACATGTCTTTACTCATCGGCTGACATACTTACTTGCATTGATGGATGAAAACAAAAATGCGGGTCCGGATGGTATTCCTAACATATTTTACAAGAACTGTTTCTCAGTTCTATCGCACCTTATAACCGTATTGACGAATTCTTCTATCACCAAACATACTTACCCGGACGTTCTTAAGGACTTGTATGTTTACCCTGCGTTCAAAGCTGGAGATAAAAAGCAAGTAAAGAGCTACCGCCCTATTTCTATTTCTAAGGCCCTAGCTTTGATTACTAATCTAGAATAATCTACTGCCGGAAATGAAACCCTACATCAGTGCACAACAACATGGCTTCCTGGCTTCCTGCCAGGTCGATCTACTCTAACTAATCTTTCGTTATTCACAGACTCTATTGCTTTAGCTCTTGATGAAGCTAAACAGGTAGAGGTTTTTTATGCGGACACATTTAGGGCATTCGATAGAATCAATCACAATATAGTTACGGATAAGATGAAGAAAATGGGCTTTGATTCTACCAGTACCCTCTGGTTTCAATCATATCCCCAAACTTCGGGCGTACCCCAAGGCTCGATTATTGGCCCGCTCCTCTTCTTATTATATATTAACGTAACCTTCCCAAAGAACTCTTCTCCTTGTCTTTAATCTATGCTGATGACACTAAAATTTATAGAGTAATAAAGGATTAATCTGACTGTCAGTAGCTCCATAACGACATTCAGAAGCTACTCTCATGTTGTAACAAAAAACCAGTTGTCCCTAAACGTGGACAAATGCAAATGCATTTCTTTTACAAGAAAACGCACTATGCTGTACTGGGAATATAAGTTGGGCATTCTTCCAGTTACCCTTGTCTCAGAAATAAATGACTTGGGAGTACAATTTGATAGTAAGCTATTGTTTGACTCTCACATTAACAGTATCACCAATATAGCTTTTAAAACCCTGGGGTTTGTCTTAAAAAGTGCTAGGCCTTTTAAGCAGCTATCTACCCATAAAATTATCTACAATAACTTAGTTAGATCCATATTAGAATACGCTTCTTCAATCTGGAATTACTTTACACGACGTACAAAAATCGAGAGTGTCCAATGCAGATTTACTAGGTACTTGCACTTCAAACTTACGCGCTCATATGAACACTATGGGGCAGATTGACTAGATATCTCATGGTGGTCAGGCCACACTAATATCCCTCGATGATTCCTTGATTCGTCCCTAACATATACTCCTAAAAAGATAAAGAACGAAAACACAAATTATCTAATTCAAAGAGTTCAAAATAAAAACTCATCTAAAAGGCAATCCTTATCTGCAGCTTCCTTGCACCGTCACGACTTGAACAACTGCACCCTTACACAATCGAACATTTAAAGGCTCAATCTGTACTTTTCTATCTAAAAAAATTATCAAAAGCTATAAAAAGGCGATGAGCTGCAGCAGAATCACCGATTTAACAGACACCATTCAACAGACAAGAACACAGCTTACCGTCGCGCAACAAGCTGTGTTTTTCGATATCGTGAAATATAAATTTAATAGTTATTCGAAAAATTAAAATGTAAAGTGCATTAAAGTCATAAGTGAAACCTAGGCCAAAATAAAAGCTTATAAGTAAAAACTATCAACAATCCCGATATCGGTTCGGTTTAAAATTTCGCCATAATTCGTTACATAATTCGTATATCACGTACGTGTGTTGAACTCTTGACTTGACTTGCCTTGCAGAATCAACCATTCACAATTCAGAATTTAACCTGGAAGGTGATTCTGATCTTTTGTCGTACTATTTAGTCGTGAATTTTGACATATTTTGTCGTACTTTTTCTTTTAACACAGTTCATTTTGTGTCTTCACTATTATCTACCACAAAATAAACTATAATGAATTTTCGGTGAACAAACGTCAAAAAACACGCCTAAATATACGAAAAATTAGTCAACTGCTCCCAGAGGTTGTGACAAAAATTTTACACTGGTAAATGGATATTCTACACCCAATTAGAGCATTACAAGGGCTTAAATTCGAAATATTATTTTGAATTTCTAATGTGAAGTGTCATTTTCAGATCATTCTACGTCATGTAAGGGTTGCTGTTCTGAATAAAAACACGAAAACATCAGTAGAAAAGTTCATTTCATTTAGTCGTACATTTTGACATTCAAGTACGACAAAAGATCAGAATCACCCTCCTGAACACATCAGAATTTATTCTGATTTTTCCTAATTATCCAAATCCAGTTTTGCTTCCATCCCAGTAGGAATTTACTCCTACTGCAGAAATTTACTTCTGCTTCAACTTTTCCTTCCATCTAAGTAGGAATTTACTGCTACTGAAGAAATTTAATTCTGCTAATATCCATCCCACACCTAAGTAGGAATTTACTCCTACTGCAGAAATTTAATTCTGCTAATTTCCATCCCACACCTAAGTAGGAATTTACTCCTACTGCAGAAATTTAATTCTGCTATTTTCCATCTCCCACCTAAGTAGGAATTTACTCCTACTGCGGAAACCTACTTCTGCTTCACCTTACGTCTAAGCAGGAATATACTCCTGCTGCAGAAATTTACTTCTGCTTTATTCTATCGTTTATTTAAGCAGGAACTTACTCCTGCTGCAGAAACATACTTCTGCCTAATTATTTATTCCTATTACTGCTACCGTGTTTACATGGTCAGCACAAAAACTTCTATCTTATTATTTCATAGTGACTATTATTCAATAGTGAATTCATTTTTTGTTTTCAGAACTGAAGAGAACAAACTCTTGTAGCGACACTTGTTTTGAATTCTCCGAATTATATTGAAGTAATTTTTTTTTATATATTAGATTAAGGTATTTGTAAGAGTTTTGGATTATTGAATTGAATTTGTGATATAAGTATTAAGTGATATATATTGAATTAAAGAATTTTATATTTGAATTTGAAAAAGTTGAGTTATCCCTTTTTAAAACCGGCACCCCCCTTCGCTGAGCTCAGATCTCACACATGATATCCCTGGAAGCACGTGGTTCATATTTCGTTGAAACTTTGTTATTTAAAATAATACACGGCTCTATTGATTCTACTTAGCTTTTGTCCAAATTAAAAATAAACTTTCCTAGCCGTTTATTTCGACAGCTATCTACGTTTCACATAGATCCACCCCGTACCAACTTGCGTTTCAAGTCACCTTTGGTTAGAATTCAAAGGGCCCACAATGCCTTATGCAATGATTTGGATACACTCAGTGCCAGCTTCGGCGCTTTTAAGCGCAGCCTCTTGGCTGAAATTAATGCTCTGGATAATTTCTAAATTCTAAATTGAACAACTTAACTTTAACTTTTATCAGCTGCCTTCCTTCACATCCTGTTTTCGGTATACTAATCTCGCCGTATGCTCTATTGGCCTCTCTTGGCTACTCTACTTTACCCACTGACTTATAACAATGGACTGAGCGATTTGCTATTTCTTGTGGCACAAAAAATATTGTGTTTCTGTATATCACCGTTAGAGCACCCTTTAAAACGATTACATAAAAAACAGGTAAAACTCAACCAATCAGATGAAATTTTACACCCGAAAATCGAATTTAATTAAAAAAATATATTTTCTTGTGCCCAAGTGATATTTTAATCGCTTATAAGGAATTAAACTCTTTCCGACTTTAATTTTCATAAGTTATTCTTAACTGAATCCTGCTTATGGCCAAGAGAGACGGAGCATGGTAAACACTATCTTTACCTTATTCCTTCTGCGGTGATTGCATCTGTAGCCAACATAAAAACATCAAATGGCATAAGCAAACGTTCCAGAATGGAATATTTTGTGTTGGTAGCTCCAACTCTGCCATAGGGCGAAAGAGAGAACTATAAAACTTGTGCCATGCTTTCCTATAGGAAAATTACAATACGCTCAGTCCATTGTTATAAGTCAGTGGCTTTACTTCACATTATACTATTCTCAAGTTAATTTAATTCCTAGCTTTACTCCTATAAATGTTACCCTACTTTCTATTATCCTTAGTTTTGCTTAAGCTTTGTCTCTGTTTTTATTCTCTGTTTTTTAGTCTAATTGATTTGTATAGATGAACTCTCTTGGCTTGCTAGATAGTATGTAGTCTATGACTTTGAAATTTATCTCTAGTTACATTATTTGATTTTATACTATTCCTTATCCAATGAAATTATTGTTTATCATCCTCTGTATCTAGGTTTAAGTTCCTTAGGTATGTATATCTGATAGTTGGTTAATTTTTTTTCTTTTGTTTTTCTTCCTTTGAAGTTAATTAGCATTAACCAAATGGTAGTAAGTAATTGGATTTCTGTATCTGTTTACAATAAATATAAATATAGTTTTCATCTAGGATATAATAAAAATAAAGAAGGAAGACCTATTCATATTGCAAATTTCGGTTAAAGAAATCTGATCTAGAAAGTTTTACATTTTGCCAAGTGAGAAAAAGAGAAATTATTTCACAAATTTAATAATATTTAATTTTTTTTTCTTTCTTCCAGCACACTATTGGGGTACCTATGGTAATGGCATTTTAAGACTTTAACGGTGGATATGAAGGATAATAAAAATAAAACAACAAATTAATTATCATTGTAGGGCAGTGGAAGCCACTGCCAGGTCTGTTTATTGAGCCAAAAAAGCTTCTATGTATATCTAAAAAGGAGCATATCGCTGCCTGCCCACCAATCGTTTTTTTTCCAGCTTCATAAACGAAGGGTTCTTATAAATGATTTACGCAATGATGATTGGGAGATATTTTATTGGACAAGTAATCACTTGAGCTCTCCAATGTAGGACAATTCGTCAATTCATCATGTCAATTCATTTGTTCACCAAATCCATAATTCTCCTCAAAAACTTGTAAGTTCTGCGTTTGATCACTAACTAATTTTTTTCAGCACACTACAAATTTTTCCTAATAAAAGTTTATCTAAATAATTTTGCCACGTAATCTTGATGAAATATATCAATTAGCATTGTTGCAGTGATTAATGGACGCTTCCAGCAGAGTAATATTTTCCTGTCAATGATCTTCTATGGCGTGAACATTTTTAGGAAATACTTTAAAGAATAGAAATAAATTTCTCGGTTTAGTTGAGTAATTAAATTAAGTGATTTATCATAACCTTTTTCGGGATTTCACAGGAAAATGAATGCTCGATTTATTTTGTTGACGATAGGGGGGAAGGTTGTATGATTTATGGATAGGCCTCTAGCAGTTTTGATTCGCAGGCGGCAGATTGGAAGTGCCATGGATTATATATACATATATGTACATACAGATTATATTGTGTACGGAACTTTTTAAATTATTGCCTTTCCAAGCAAATAACCAAAAACGAAATCATCAAATAATGTCGACATCCATCATGAAACTCATCAGTTCTCTTCCTAATCGATAGTCGAGTTCGATTCAATGTGAATGAAGTGTACAAATTCCATTCAATTTTGTGCACCTAATTTGCTCTTTGACACATGAATATGTATCTTATTTGCCACTTACTCGAGAATTTGATTTAACTGTTATGTAGAGAGTACTTTGGTGATAAAATGAAGAATTTGCATGAACGCTTGAATAGAATTAAACCACCTTCAAAGTAATAAGATTCATTGAAATTTGAAACAGTACAGTACAGTAGGAGTTGCAACAATTTGCTTGCTTGTATTGACATCAAAGCAAACTTTCTATAGGAAATTGATTGAGACTTTGAGCCCAGAGGTATGTTACATTATGCATGAATGCTCTTGTGCTTTGCTGTGCTTTGCTAGTAGTAATTAGGAGTTTTAGGGATACAAATTTTCTCAGAAATTCAAATTTGTGTTCTTATTGGGGTTCCGTATCCAAAGGGTAACAACGGGAACGCTATTACTAATACTAAGACTTCGCTGTCCGTTCGTCACCACCATGAACAGTAATAGGTATACAGTTGAAATTTTCACAGACTGTGTATTTCTATTGGCGATATACAACAGATAATAAAAATAAAATAAAATTAAAAATTAAAGGGGGCCCTCGTACAAGAAACGTGATTTGTTTCGGCGTTTTTTTCCTCGTTTATTTTTATTCATTATTATTATGATAAGTAGGCATTATCGTTTCAAATGACAGCATTATTATTTTTGTTTCAAATGACAGCATTATTTTTTCAAATGACGCCTACTCTCATTTGAAAAAAATAAATAAAAACGACATAGTGTTAAATTTTGTACGATGGTACGGAACCCTTCGTGCGCGCGTGCGACTCGCACTTGGCCGGTTATTTTATTTTACATCGCAAATAGAATTGTTTTCCTTCGCCTGCTGATCATTTTGCATAGTTGTGTGTCTTAAATTATCATTTCGGTCATTGTGCCTAAAAATAAAGGGTTTTAAACCGTTTCGATCTGTAAGAGTTCGTGTGAAAATGTTGGAAAATTTTATTTTTTATTTTTATTTATTCCTAGTAAGGGTGTTCAACTCCAATAGACTAGAAAATTGTCTACCAAGATTTATAAGTTCATTTACAGGTAACTATCATTACCATTATGTTTTACATGTACACATTGGTGTAGCTAGGATTTTGTTGTGGGGTGGGGCTATAGGGGCCAGCCTGAAACAGAATTTAAGGATAATAATCTTCAATCAAGTTTTGTGTTTCAAAAGTGTGTAAATGTTACTAAAACCTTAATCAGTATAAAATCCAAGTTTCCTTAGATCAAGGAAACTATTTTATTGATTACGGTTATTTGATTTCGAGCTAGAATTGATTCTTTAATAAATCTCGCCTATTCATTTGACTGGATTTCATTTCGATCGAATGCAAAATACATGCGGATTTTTTTTTAAAATCTACTAGCACTGCGATTTCTACTGGAGTAAGAAAACTTTTACTAAAAGAAGAAAAGTTCTTCTGACGCCAATAAAATCGTAGATCTAATAGAAGCCAAATTTATTTAATACATTCAGAAACATAACGCTTATACAACGAAATCGACTTGCTATAATGAAGAACATTTTACATGAAGTTAAGGCCGTATATACGGGGTGGTGTTGAGGGGTTCAAGCTTCCTCAGATCGTCAAGTTAAGTCGAGATACTTGTCAGTGGACTTTTCCTATACCCGGCAAAGCCTTCTCCAATAGTTCCGCATTATTGGTTGAGTCGAGTCAGTAGATTTTAAGTGGAACTTGTCTGCTTGTCGTTGCTTTCTTTTTGGTTAAGCCGAGTTGGAACACTTTTCAGAGGAATTGCGCAAATTGAAGCGGCAAGCAGTGTAGTCTGTTCTACATCCGACTTGTTTCAATCAATCGTGATAGGAACTTTTAAACATCCTACATCCAAGTATGATCCAGGTTCTAAGTAAAACACTGTTTTTAAACGGAGGTATAAATCGCAAGTCAAAGAGGATTTGTTACGGCGAAGTGCCGTGTATTAAAGAGCTCCCTCGCAAAGTAAAATTTCTGATCTACGAAAGAACAATCAAGAGCTTCAAAGAGCAGCTGATGAGTTTCCCGCAGCACAAATGTGTGTTTCAGCCTTAGACTCTCGAGTGGAGGATCTTCATATACATATGATATGACAACATTCCAATGATTCGGTTGATTTGTGTCAAACAATTGGAGGACAAAAAAATCAACCGCCATCTAGGACTCTATCGAAGTCTGTAACAATTAAAGATTCAGGAAACCAAAGGAAACTTGTACGACTAAATTCTGGAGAAATTATGTTTCAACAACGAGTTCGAGAAAAAATAATGAATTGACAGCATCATGGAAAGAACTAGTTTGCTCAAGTTCATCATATAAAGAAAAGAAGGCCGAGTAGTAGCAGCAGCAGTTGTAGTAATAATAGATTATTGTCTCCAAATGGAGCAACTGCTATATAGAAGTCATCTACAGTAGTAGCGGCAGGATCATCTTTATTTCCAAAAACGCCATCATCACATTCTTCTGACAGTGAGAACGGAATGTATAGAAAATCCAAAAGAGACTTAATCACTTGTGATACATCCGCTCTTACTTCAGCAGAAAGGTTACGTTCAATTCCATCCTCTCATCCATCAGTACAAGATTTCAAAAATCTGAAAAAGTGCCAAGAGATTCAAGAATCAGCTGACGAAGCTATGGTGTCTGGAACAAATTCTGAAGATGAGGATTGTTCAGCCTCATCAGATGAGACTATGCCTAATCTAAAATGCGTGGTAAAACCACGTCGTCAAAACGACATCGTTTACTGAAAAAGATATAAACATACGAAATATATAAGTAGTGGTAACCTGTCAAATTAAACAGCTGTTGAACTGTCAATTAAAATAAATTTCATTGTACAATGCTGTGGGACTAGACGATTTATATAAAACTTTGTTTTGAAGAGCTTGTTTGCAAGCTACCAATAGTTGGATCTGAAAAGTTATTTTATATATTCTAACATATCCGAATTTCATATAATTTTGGTGATCCATAAGGCATTTAAATAAAAAGGAATGCAGACAATCTTGAAGCCTTGGAAGAGCTAGCCATCTTGGTGTGTTTGGTAGAACAAGTAGTAGAGGCAACCCTTGCAGCTACCTCCAGAAGGTGGTGGATTCGACCCATAAACGCGAGATGACAAAATCAAGGATGTGAGTCCTTTTTTAATTTTACTCGCCTATCATTTTCTAAATGTGATGAATTTCTGGATCTTGTTGGGTCTTCAATAGAAAAGTGTTCAACCAAGGTATTCATAAGCACAGAATCCGAGTTGCTCTTAACGCCATTTTGGACATACAGCGCGCAAAATTAATATTTATTTTTATTATTCCATTCAGATAACTTGCTGCTGGTGATTCTTTACGGGGCTTGCATTATATTTATAGTATTGGGAAGGGTTACTTAAATTCAAAGTCAACTTTATATCAAATGCATTTATTTAAAATACAACTCATCACAAGGAAGGCGGACACGTACTTTTACCTGAGAAAAACTACACGAGACTAAAAGATTATTTTCAACTAAAACTTCTCCTACCTAACTATTCCCTTGAAAAATATTAAATCTGGCTAGCAGATGTTTCAAAATAACACACAGAATCCTTTGTGTGTTTTCACGGGAAATTCGTTGTCCCTTATTTTATTGCATTACGGAAATTTCAAAGTGAAATTTCCCAGGCTACTTCTATTGCACCTAGGATTCAGCTTAAGTGAAACTACAGCCACCTTTCAGCCATAAATAATATTCTTAGTAGTTTTATTTTTGTAATTGTTGAATAAATATTTCAACACGCCTCCTCAATAATTAATCGAATGAAAATTAATATTTATCTGTTTCATAATTAATATATATTTAACTTATAAATTTAAAGACAAAATATTACTAGATATGTGACACACCTTCCTCGTGTTCCTTTTTTTGAGAGATTTATATATGATCCAACATTCGTTGCAAGGATTGGGAAAAAACCCAAAACCCAACCAGACCATCATTTTACTTAATACTAAACAAAAGTTATTATAATAAGATAAATTTTTATTTTTGTTTTTTTTTTAACCTTATCGAAGTCCATTTTTTAGCTCCATAAATTTTATTGCAGATAACGGTTTTGTCAGTACGTCCGCTAGTTGTTTACCTGTTGGAATATAAATTAATTTTATTTCATTTTTTCAATTTTTTCTCTAGAAAAATGATATTTTATGTCTATGTGTTTTGACCTTTTGTGGCACGTTGGATTACTGGCTATACTTATACAAGCATTGTTGTCTTCATATATTACGGTTGGTTTGGATATATCAATCTTTACACTGACAGCTAAGGACTTTAACCATAATGCTTCTCTAACACTTTCAAATAGAGCCATATATTCAGCTTCAGTAGATGAAGCTGCAACTGATAATTGTTTTCTTGTACTCCAACAAATTGTACAACATTCAAAATGTTTGAATAAGTAACCTGTAGTACTTTTTCTATCAGTTACATCACTTCCTCTCCAATCGGAATCAACGTATCCACATAATAGATCATTAAAATCACCTTTTGTATATTTTCATTTAATATCTGTAGAGCCTTTTAAATACCTAAGAACTCTCTTCAAACATTTCCAAGGTTCTATGTTATTCTTATTCAAAAATCTACTTAAAATATTTACAGCTATACTCAAACCTGACCTTGTACATCAGATTACATACATTAGGCATCCTACAAGATTTCTACAGGGGGCATCATATTTTTCGTCTGAGTTTAAAGCTATAAAATTTATTTTACTTTCAAGTGGTTTGCTGTTTGGTTTACAGTCTAACATGTTAAATTTATTCAAAATTGTTTTTATATATGCGCTTTGATCCAAGCTGATCGTATTTCCTATTTTGTAATCTGAATTCCCAAAAATAGCTTAATATCCTTTAAGTCTGTCATACTAAATTTATTCATTAGATAATGTTTAAACTTATTCATTGTCCCTATGCTAGCTGTAGCAATCACTAAGTCATCTTTATATAGTACTACATATATATACTCTGATATATTTCCCTTATCTAGCATATAAATACACCTATCAACTGGAGAATTTCTAAATCCTTTTTCAATTAAAGCTTTTTCAAATGTCTCAAACCAGCATCTTGCTGCTTGTTTTAAACCATATAATATATATATATATATATATATTTAATTTACAAACTTGATTCTCTTTACAAATAACACCGTCAGGAAGCCTCATGTATATTTCCTCTTTTAATGTACCGTTTAGAAAAGCTGTTTTCACATCCATATGATGCACTAATAAATTATTTTGGTTTGAAAAAGCTAATATGAAACGAAAACTAGAAATTCGAGCCACTGGTGCGAATGTTTCATTGTAATCAGTTAAATATTCCTGACTAAAACCACGAGCTACGAGCCTTGGCTTATATTTGTATGGATTTCCATATTCATCACCTTTAATATTAAATATCCATTTACAGTCAACAATATTTTTATTCATAGGTTTTGTTACTAAGTTCAATGTTTTATTGATTAAAAGTGAATTGATCTCATCTTTTATTGCATGTTCCCATTTAACTCTATCATCTCTACTCTCTATTTCTTTATAACAAGTGGGAATACCACAAACTATAGTTTTGGCACACATTAAACAATCATGTGGCATGTCACATTCATTATAATATACAACAGGACGGTTTCTGATCCTTTCAATTCTCCTAATATCCGGAGATATTGGTCTTTTATCATCATTAGTTTTCTTTGAGAACTCTGAAAACATATCTGTTTCTATTACAGATTTTTTGTTTCTAGATTTATTCTGGCATTTTTCATACTAGGTTTTAATTCTTCTAATTTATACTCATCAGAATTCTGCTCTATAACTACTGATTTTGACCTTTGGTCAGATGCATCAGTTTCATTTTGAGATATTCCAATATCATTTCCTTCAGTATTAATTGCAGGCCTAGTTTCCATAAAATTAATCTCATCAAATATTACATCCCTAACTACAATAAACTTTTCTTTCACCACATCCCACACTTTATAGCCATTTGGTTCACATCCAACTAATATACCTTTCATTGATTTTTCATCAAATTTTGTCTTTCTAACTTTATTGTGTATATAAACAGTCGAACCAAATACTCTTAAAAATTTTATTTGTGGCTTTTTACTATGCCACATTTCGTATGGTGTTTTAATCATTTTCAAAGCTTTAGTAGGTGAGAAATTAATTAAATATGTTGCAGTAAGAACTGCTTCACCCCAGAAAATTTTATTCAATTTTGCACCTGATACCATTGACCGAGCTTTTTCAGTTATCGTTCTGACCATTCTCTCTGATACACCATTTTGTTGTGGGGTGCGTGGAACTGTTACCTGAAAAGTAATGCCTTTTTCTACACAATAGTTTTTCATTTCAGATGACAGATATTCTCGACCGTTATCTATATACAAGTTAACTACTTTTGAATTAAAACGCGCGTCACTTCTTGTAATGTAATCTTTGAAAACTGTGAAAACATCAGATTTATGCGTTATTAAATAAGTTACACAATAATGAGTGAATTCATCAATGAACAATATTAAGTAATTTTTATTATTTATCGTTGTAGGAGTGATTGGACCAGCAGCGTCTGAATGTATATTGAATAGTGATCTTTTGACATAAGTTTTATCTTTTGTTTTATTAAACGGTAATCGCGCCTGTTTATCATTAATGCAAGGCTCACATAAATTATCATTAGGTAAAATATGACTAATTTGACCTAAATCTTCTATCATATTATTATTTTTCAGTTCTAAAAATTTGTTTTTACTAATATGGCCTAACCGTCGATGCCATAATTCATAATCGGTTTTACTGATAATTTTGTTAAATTGAGCAATTCTATTTGTATCTACTGTGAAATCAATATTTAATAAGTTGTTCAGTATCTTACCTGTCATGATGACCTTACCAGATTTATTGATACAAACACCATTTTTATCAAAATAAATACCCAAACCAGCTTCTTGCATTTTCCTTACAGACAAGAAATTATATGGAACTTCTGGGTAGTAGAGTACATTTACAATACCACAGGTAGCTCTAAATTGGTAATGACATCAAGTGATCCGCTTTTGGTTGCATGGACGAACACGCCATTCTTCGCCACTGATATTTCAATCGGAGACTGCAGGTTGTTGAAATTATCCACAAGATCTTCTCGATTAATGATGTGATCTGTTGCTCCCGAATCCAGGTTGAATATAATGCTGTTTTTATCTTCAGGATGAATTTTCTTCTGGTTCTCTGCAGTCATAAATGCAGTACTATTTTGTGACATTAGTTGACTAATTTCAGCTGTTTGAATGGTTCTATTTTGTTCAAATATTTGTTGATTTTTGACGGCCTTTTTATAATGAAAGCAATCCTTCATAATGTGATCCCTTCTACCACATTGATGACACTTAAATTTGGTTGAATATCCACTATATTTCTTATTGAATTTTCCACAATTTTTATTATGATAATTTTTAAATTGTTTTCTATTATAGTTATCAAATTGTTATTTTCTATTATCATTACTACTAGGGTGATTATCTCTTTTGCTCACAGTTTCACTACAACGTTCCATATGAAGCACTTTTGCACTGGTATCATTACTTTCTGCCTTTAATTTAGTTTCATAATCAATGAGCCTTGTTTTAACAATATCATAATTTAAATATTTTTCCAATATTGTCTCAATTGCAACAATAACACCATTGTATGATGAAGGAAAGGTATTTAGCGACATCGCTACCTTTTTGTTTTCTATTACAGATGAACCAGTTGACTTAAGTTGATTGATTAGATCTTCATAAAACGTGAAATAATCTGTTAATGGTGTATCCACCTTCAGTTTTAAATTAGTAAATTTTGTTGTTTGTGATATAGCACTTTTTTCGTTCGAAATTTTCATCTAGTTTGTTTAGAATTTCTTTCGCAGTAGTGTTTTCTCCAGCAAAACTAATATATGAAGCACCATAAACCGAAATTATTACACTTTTTGCTGTTGTTTCAGAATCTGTCCAAGAACCATCAATAGTTTCAAGAATCGGCTTATCAATCACTTTGATCACCTTGAGGTCAGTTAATAAGGCACGAAATATAAACTTCCACATACCATATTTTTTGCCCATTAAAAATAGGAACATTCCTCTGAGTCGCTAAGCGATCCATTATATTTGCACTTTAGTTTTCAACGAAAAAAAAAAAACTTTTTATTTAACAATAAAAAGGAAAAAACTAAACACTGATTTTACAAAGAGTCACTATCTCACAAACACAATAACTTTGTTATGTAAAAGTTATTTTTAGGAAGAAAACAGTCAATCGAAAAATTGATTAAATAACGAATGATATTATTAATTATAAATTAGAGTAACCTGGGCCCAGGGGCGGATTTCCCTATAGGCCGAGTAGGCCCGGGCCTAGGGCAGCAGATTTAGGGGGGCGGCAAAATGTTTGAATGATTTGTGATTTTTCCTTGTAGTTGTGGGTATTTCATTACATTTTTATACTTTTTCGTTTTTTTAAATAAAATAATTCGTTGGAAAGTGTTATTTTTAATTCTACTCCATTTTTTTCAAATCTACTCCGATTTATGAGGCAGCCTACTCCGCTAATTCTAGCCTGGGGTCCCTTCACTGGATATAGATCATTCAATTTTTCGTGTTTTTACAGGGAGTAGGGGGGCGGCAATCTTCCATAGGCCTAGGGCGGCCAAGTGATCAAATCCGCCCCTGCCTGGGCCCATAACCTATTGGGAAGGGTTACTTAAATTCAAAGTCAACTTTATATCAAATGTATCTTTTAAAATACAACTCATCACAAGGAAGGCGGACACGTACTTTTACCTGAGAAAAACTACACGAGACTAAAAGATTATTTTCAACTATAACTTCTCTTACCTAACTATTCCCTTGAAAAATATTAAATCTGGCTAGCAGATGTTTCAAAATAACACACAGAATCCTTTGTGTGTTTTCACGAGAAAATCGTTATCGCTTATTTTATTGCTTTACGGAAATTTCAAAGGAAAATTTCCCGGGCTACTTTTATTGCACCTAGGATTCAGCTTAAGTGAAACTACATACATCTTTTTGGCATAAATAATATTCTCAGTAGATTTATTTTTGTAATTGTTGAAAAAATATTTCAACATATAAAATAGGTTACTCAACAGTTGCAGTAATAGTTCCTGAATTTAAAAGATTTATGTATGCCCAAGCTAGTTTTCGAAAAACTGGAGAAAATAGCAGAAGATTTTGAAGGAAGAATTAAATATCATGTCAATGGAGCTATTGATGGTTCTTGAATAGCCAATTGTACGACTTCATTAATTAAATTCTTCTATTACAGGCAAGCATGTAACGATAAAAGCACCACCAAAATCTGGTACTAACGTTTTTAAATACAACAAGTGAAAAAGTTAGAATTGGTCTAAGACCAATTCTTATGATACCCTAGATGAATGCACGTATAAAATTTCGTATGGTCACCCATTTAAGCAATTTTGATTTTTTGCATTGGTTTCTCGCATATATTTATAGAACGGCTCGTCGGACAGAAAAAATGATTATAACCAATTTTATAGGATTTCTTATTCTGAAGAAGTTTTTAGTACAATAAAAATGTCTAGGACTGATTGTTTTCAAAGTATATGTAAAAAACCAAAATTTTTATATGGTAACACCAAGAAGGGGTTACCTGATTTGGTACACTTTTGAAATTTTATTTACTATTACTATAAAAACACAATGTACAAAATTTCAGCTTTCTATGTCGACGTGTTCTCAGGTAGTGTCCAAATATATCGTGGAAAACGAAATTTTTGTATGGCAACATGAAGGAGTTGCCCGATTTGTCTCATTTTCGAACTTAATTTTACTTTTTTTTTTAATGTCCGTGTACAAAATTTCAGCTTTCTAAGTGAACGCGTTCTCGAGTTATCGTGCACACAGACGGACGGACGGACGGACGGACAGACGGACATGCAAAAATCAAAATAACTTTTAATTTTATGCGGAGATGTCCAATCCATTTTGCTCCACCATCATTATTTCTGTGCGTTACAAACGGAATGGCAAACTTAGTATACCCTATAGATTTCATCTAGGGTATAAAAAGCAGTTCAGCATAGTCCATAGTATGTGATGCACACTATCGCTTCATATATTTCAGTGTGAGCCGGTATGGGTCCGAGTCCGATGGCGGAGTATTTAGAGGCAGCTCTTTACTTTAAGAAATTGAAAACCGCGAATTTCCATTTCCAGTGCCTAGAAGTGCATACGGAAGCTCATTTGATGTCCCATACCTCTTTCTTGGTGACGCTGCTTTTCCCCTACGCTCATACCTAATGACTCCATACTGTGGAAGGAACTTGGAAATTGAGCAAATCAACCATAATCGTGAACTTTCGAAAAGTCGCTGTTTAATTGAAAACACCTCCGGAATATTTTAAGTCAAGCTAACTTTTAGGTCTATAGGCGTCATATACGCTAGATTTATTTGAAACATGAGGAATAGAAAAAATACATTATATAAACTTTAAATTAATTTTCGCAAGATTTACTGCATAAGCCACCTAAAATAACTGCATATTTCTTAAATTTACATAGAACGATTAAAAGATATTAAAAGTAATTTCAAGACTCCAAATAGCAACAAAAAAACATCAATTGTTTGCTTTGTGGAGTAATGACTCCTCTATATAACTATAGGATAAAGTTGTGGGAAGAAGTAGTGAAATAAATGCTTCAGGTAAGGTAAGTAAAAGAGTATTCCAGTAATTGAATTGTTATACTTAGCCCAAATTTTATAAGCAAGTTAACAAAGAAAATTTTGATAGAGCTCTAGAACGCATAATGCTTTCAAAACTAGCAAAATGTTTGTTCTTTAAACAAAATGCTTACTTTTTCTTTAGCTTAATTCGTTCTGGTTGAAGCACATTTGCTCAATTATTTTCCGCCCGGCTTTATAAAAATTCAAGGTATAAAAACAAGAACAATGTTTAGGAGACTTGACTTTTTTATGGTTAACTAATTTGATAATAATTAGATATCTACTGACTTTTACTTTACTCGAAAAATTTGACTTATATAATTCTTTAACTTACAACTTCTTTCAGCGATCTCGAATTTTTATAAAATATACGCATTGACATACACGTTAACATGAGTTAAACTAGGGTGAAAATTGGTCAAGACAAAGGAAATGCAAGCTCTACTTGAAATTTTCTTTCAATTTGCCAAATCAAGGAAATATGGCTCGTGCTATGGATCACATATGTAAAATTAATTTAGTTAAAAACTTAAATAAAAGTGTTTTTTTAGATTATACAAATAGGAATTTTTCGTTTTACTTCCCTTGTGAATTTCTGGTACTGGAAGCTATAAATCAATAACCTTTTATCATATAAAAGCCAGTTTCAAATTTAGTGCAATTATACTGACTCTCAACTCTTATTAGTTCACTTAAGTAATCAATTAACTTTTCCAACAGAGCTTAGTTTTTCGCAAACATTTAATAAATAAAATAAAATTTTATATTCTTAACACGAAATCATTGTAGAAAATAATAATGGATTTGTGACATCCGCTTCACAAAATTTTTCCATGATAAGTGGATTCTCGGAAAATGTTTCCCACAAAAACGAATTTCCCTTTGAGAATAGCGAAACATAATTATTTCACAGAACATTGTTCCATTTCCTCCTTTAATAAAGACAATTATAATCTGCTTTTGCATGGGATTTTTAATAAAAGCAGCACGTGCGAAATAAACGAACATATTCATGTGAAAATTGATTCTCTGCTGCTCCAACGTAAAAAAAACCTACCAGCGCGAAGATTAAATCACAAAAAATGTGCTAAAAACGAGTGAATACGCGCCGAGTGCGTTCCTTTCAAAAGCCACCCACCATGGTAAATCCGATTACTTTTTAAGTCTATAGGTTGATTAAAATATTTTTGTAAGCAGGAAGATTGACGGAATAATAAGTATTTTTTTTTTTGCATTTTCCTATAATTTTCTTAAGTATATATTCGTAGAAACGAAAGGGTGAAACCTCATACAATGTTAACAAGATAAAGCTCCTGTTTTGTGAATACATATACCAAACTGCGACACAAGGAAGAGAGATGAGGTTTTCGATTGAATCTCTTAAGAAGATGTTCAAATAAAATAAATGCATGCACGTAGTGTAAAAACAATATTTCCTTCATTTTCGATTAAATTAAAACATTTTCCTGAAGGTCAGCATCTTGTGCATATTTCCATTGATTTTGAATTGGCTACGTTCAAAATGAGAGAAGAATATTCCGGTTCCCCACGTTCTATGTCTGTCAACAGGAAAGGTTCAACCACTGACATATATAACATGGACTGCCTGATTTTCTATTTCATATGAGTCAACTTTTTTTGGCAGGGTGTGACCATTATCTTAATTTCAAGTTTTACTTTTGCTAATAGTTATTCATATTAAAAGTTCAACAAATTATATCAGTATCAGCAGTCCATTTTATATATGTCAGTGGGTTAAAACAGCTTTGATTTTCTAAAAACTTTAATTGAAGAAATTTGTATTATCATTTCATGAAAAAAAAAAAAATTATATTATATTATATTATTATATTATATTATATTATTATATAATTACGAGCAAAATGGGAACTATGTACTATGTACGGACAAAAAAGTATACACACACATTTTTTGTTGTTCAAATCCATCAAACTCGCTCTACTATAAAAGCTAATGCCTTAGACACACAGCACTCTTAATGAAGAAATAACTAACGACTCATTAGTCTATAATGATTCATTATAAACTGGGGACACACAGCCATTTCTTTAATTAAGTTGTGCTGTCAAACTGGTTTTGATGAACTTATCACCTTAAAGAAGCAATATGGATCGAATTAACGCGATAAACTTTGTTTTCATTTATTTTATTTTCAATTTAAGAATTTCCAAATGAGAAAAACATTATATTTAAAAAAATTTTAATAATATAATTTGTGATTTGCATTTCTTCTTCTTATTTTTGAAATCGGCAGATGCACAGCGGAGCTTCAGATTTACATTATATGCCAAATCTAGCACATTTTTCCTCATTATAGCTATAATGAAGGAGGAAAACACTTCATTAGTGTACTTCATTATCATCTGATTTTCGGGCTATAATGACGTATACTATGTAACACACGGCATTTTAATGAATGGTTAGTACAAATGATTCATTAGTTCGTGCTGTGTGTCTGGGGTATAAGATAGCAAGATACTTAATTAATAATAAGTTAGTACGGTACAAGCCAATGTCAAAATAGTATTATAGTGCTGTCTTTTTCATGCAGTAAGCAATACGGCCGCTTACGTGTCAAACACGTCCTATATTTTCAATGTTTTAAGGGTTTTAATTAGGGTTGTTGATTTTAGAAGCTTCGAAGCTCCGAAGCTCCGAAGCTACTGAACTACCATATGACCGTGATTCAAAATTTGTAATGCTAATTTTGTAAGGCTATAGTCCTTCCCTGTATTAGAAAAGAATATATAAATCTTGTGTTTTTGGGGTACTAGGGTAGTTTATGCACTCATCATTGCTCAGGCCCATTATAAACCCAGAACCTGGTTCAGCAATTTTCCTTCCTTTTTTTAAATGCACAAGAAACAACAGCAACCATTTTTGATTTTCTCAAAGAATACCCTCAATAATTTGGATGCAAACGAAAATTAAAATTACAACTCAACAAAAAAGTAAATTTTTCTGTCCATCAGAAACCACCCATTAAATGAGTTTTAGTAAGAAAAACTGCGCTTAATAAAGTGTAACTCAAGAGGCATTTCCCATCACCCAACAAAAGGTGCTGATCGATAAAATGCACTTGAGAGCTTTTCCCTCTTATCGCTTTGGGGGGGGGGGGGTGAAGCTTTGTGCGATCGGGGCTAACAGATTGCTGGCTGATCGTGCAATGCAAGATAGTGTGAGTAAAAGCGGAGTGCCGTGCTAACCGGAAACAGTGTTTACGTTGTTCAATTATTCAGTTTTACATTATCAATCATTTAAAATTTAGTGATCACAACTAGTTTATCTATATATATATATACATATATCAGTGGCGAGGCGTACCTATCTAAGCAGGGTGTTCAGGATTGAACAATAATGGGAAATTAATATATGTATAAGTTCGCTCCAATAAAAACTAAAATTAACATCAAACTGTAAAAAATTAAAGAAATAGTAATATATGAAAAAGAAAGGGCGAAGCTTATGTTACTTTTCAAGAACGGTTAAAGGACTTTTGTAAGAAAAGAATAAAGTCCTGTGTGACTTCTTCGTAAAATTTTCCTTTTTGCTTTAATTTTTTGAGGAGATGCTTTTCCACTGATATAAGGCCCAAGCTCGACAGTCTTAAAACTTTTTTCGCTTTTATGTTGAAAATGATCTTTTCAGCATTAGCTGTGCAAGCAGGAAATGTTCATATTAAGCAAGCAAGCTTATAGTCTTCAGAAAAAGTTGATTGATTGTTTTAAAATTTCGCTGACTGACGAATTTCTGAAAACCATTAGAATTACAGGTCACAATTAACTCATTGCTCAATTTTGAAAAATCAAAGAACTCTCCATACGAATTCTTAATAGAATTAAGTGCATTGGATGGAAAACTTTGTGAATAACTAACAAATTTCTTGTTATTCAGCAATTCAATAAATATAAGCTCCTTCATACTTTCAAATCTAATTATACTAATTTTTGCAAAAAAAATTTTTATTTTAATTTTTGCAAAAATTAATAACACAGCCTGAATCCATAAAAAAATTTACTGAGCGAATTAATAAAAATAATCTAAATTATACGTAATAAAACCTCACAGAAAACCACTATAACCGCAAATCCACACGAAATACATGCGAATGAAATAAACATTCGGGTAAACTTTTGAATATCTATAAATTCCCCACAAATTCAACACAAAACTTTCTCCTCAATATGCATCTAAATACTTCTAATCGTTACCTACAAGAAACAAGCCGCTCGACAATAGTTGCTCATGGCCTTTCTTCTTTTGATCTTTAATACTTTCCGAGTTAGTGGTAATATGGTTTGGTAATTTTCTCAAAGAGAAGGTAAACTTTCAATGTGTCATATCGAAGTGTAAAAAAGTGCTAGTGACAAATTAAAGTAAATTAATATGTGGAATACTTCCAGTGAAAGTTTACATGACTTACACTTTTTATACCCTAGATGAAATCTATAGGGTATACTAAGTTTGTCATTCCGTTTGTAACACCTCGAAATAATGATGGTAGAGCAAAATGGATTGGGCACCCATTCATAATATTAAAAGTTATTTTGATTTTTGCATGTCCGTCCGTCCGTGCGCACGATAACTCGAGAACGCGTAGACTTAGAGAGCTGAAATTTTGTACACGGACTTTAAAAAAAAAAGTAAAATTAAGTTCGAAAATGAGACAATCGGGCAATTCCTTCGTGGGGTTGCCATATAAAAATTTCGTTTTCCGCTATATATTTGGACACTGCCTGAGAACGCGTCAACGTTAAGATCTGAAATTTCGTACATGATGTTTTTACTACATTAGCAAATAAAATGTCAAAATCGGACTAAATCGGGCAACTCCTTTTTGGTGTTGCCATATAAAAATTTAGGTTTTTTACGTATACTTTGAAAACGATCAGTCCAAGACATTTTTATTGTACTAAAAACTTCTGCAGAATATGAAATCCTATAAAATTTGTTATAATCATTTTTTCTGTGCGACAAACCGTTCTAGAAATATATGCGAAAAACAACTTCAAAATCAAACTTGAATAGATCGGTGACCATACGAAATTTAATACGGGAATTCATCTAAGGTATCATAAGAATTGGTCTTAGACCAATTCTAGCTTTTTTACTTGTTACATTATGTGCTTGAAATTTTTAGTCAATTCATGAAATGCTAAAAGCCTTTACGCCGATAGTGTAATACCACCCGATATAACCAAATACTAAGAGATAAAGATGTAGGGTGAAGGGGGAGGTCGCACCTAGGCCTACGACACACTTACACACAGACACACCACACACACACACACACACACCACACACACACCACACACACACACACACACACACACACACACACACACACCACACACACACACGCACACCACACACACACACACACACACACACACACACACACACACACACACACACACACACACACACACACACACACACACACACACACACACACACACACACAAACACACACACACACACACACACACACACCACACACACACACACACACACACACACACACACACACACACACACACCCACGCAAACACACCCACACACGCTCACATGTACGCCCGTATCTATTTTTGCGTGTGTGTCGCAGGCCCGGGTCCCACCACCCACTTCACCCCTCAACTCCCTCTCCCAGTATTTATTTATATCGGGTGGTATTACACTATCGGCGTAAAGGCTTGTAGCATTTCATAATCATAAAACTTCCTTAAAACTTTCAGACATTCGTGTAAAAACTCATTAAGCGAAAACAGTTAGGTCACTTTCATATTGGCGAGCGATGAGCTGTGAGAGGTAAAATACCGCATAGCCAGGCTGCCGCTACGAAAGTTTTCACATTGAATAGCGTTGAGCTGTTTTCACAGCTCAGCTGAACTGAGCGGTGTGCGGTGGCTGTGCGCGCTGCCCATTAGTTGTGGTGTAATTTATATAACAAAGTTTTTCCTCTGGACTTATTGGCCTTTAGAAGTCTCTTTTTTTCTGCAGGCGATTTCTAAATTTTATTAAAGAATTGAAATTTTTAATTGAAATTCGTAGAAATTCAAAAAATTGCCCAGAATTTCTAGGAAGAACTTTCTATAATATGATAAATTCACGACTCCAACCCGTTTTTATTTATTTTTAAAAATTGCTAGTCTTCTCAGTTTTCTTGTTAAAATCAATCTCTTTAACCGTAAATTAATGAGTAATAACAATTTTCTTAAAAGCCCTGACACCATTATGCACTAAAAGTTACGATGCAACTAAGATCTAAAACGGATCAATGTGAAAGATTTGCCGCGTATCGCGCACCGCTCAACGCTCACAGCTCATCGCTCACCGCTCGCAAATCTGTGGGCGGCCTTACACTATCTGCCTACATTTGATGAAGTGCGTAGACTTTTCATGAAGTATTGAGTTACGGACAAATGTCTACGACATATATTCCAGTCACTGACTTATAACAATGGACTGAGCGTATTGTCATTTTCCTATAGGAAAGCATGGCACAAGTTTTATAGTTCTCTCTTTCGCCCTATGGCAGAGTTGGAGCTACCAACACAAAATATTGCATTCTGGAACGTTTGCTTATGCCATTTGATGTTTTTATGTTGGCTACAGATGCAATCACCTCAGAAGGAATAAGGTAGAGATAGTGTTTACCATGCTCCATCTCTCTTGCCCATAAGCAGGATTCAGTTACGAATAACTTTTGAAATTAAAGTCGGAATGAGTTTAATTCCTTATAAGCGATTAAAATATCACTTGGGCACAAGAAAAAACATTTTTTTAATTAAATTTAAATTTACGGGTGTAAAATTCATCTGATTGGTTGAGTTTTACATGTTTTTTATGTAATTGTTTTAAAGTGTGCTCTAACGGTGATATACAGAAACACAAAATTTTGTGTGCCACATGAAATAGCAAATCGCTCAGTCCATTGTTATAAGTCAGTGATTCCAGTTATCAATAAACTTGAATGGATAAATATAGCAAAGAATACGAAAACAAATGCCAGCTCGCGAATTGTCTTGGAACCATTGAAGGGAAGCACATAAACATTTTTGGTCCCCCAAAAAGATGCTGCCCTTCCCATTAAAATGTTGCCTAATGAGGCTTTATTATTGGACATGATATATAGCTGGAAAACAAAAACTTCAATAAAAGAATTTCAAGGGCTCGGTTTACTATAGGCAACGCATTTGGTATTTTGGCCTGTGCGTGGAGATTGTAAGAAATGAGATTTATTGTGTGCCTGAAAATATTGATAAAATAGTGAAAACGACGGCGGTAGTACTTCCCAATTTTCTACTATTGCACGATACACTATGTTGTTCTGAATAATACGCAGATCATTTTTTAATTATGGAGATATTATTTCAGAGGAGTGAAGGAGGGAAGCCGTTCAACTCGAAAATTCGCATATGGCTCCATCAAACAATGCTTTAAGAGCAGCATTTAATTTAAGAAATATATTATATAATTATTTAAAAGAAAATTGAAAAATTCATATTAATTTCTCTTACAAAAGAACCTCGCAAGATCTTTCATTTTCTTTTACATTTGGTTGCTGTAAAAATGTTAAGAAGACTTAAAATATAATTCTACACAAGCATTATAATTGTTTTCTTTAATATGTATAATAATATACTTTCCATCTATCCCAAGTTTGTTTGCAATCTTCTTGTATAGAATTGGTTCTATATCCTTTTTTATTTGACATGCATAAAATGTCCTCATGTTTTACCAAATCAATTAAGTTTTCTGTACACTCATATATATCGCAAATAAAACTATACTTTAACATTCCTGATAACAAAAAAAAAATGTTTATGTACCTACCGCAAACGACATTCTAGTTTATTGAGGAAATATAAAGAGTTGGATGGAAAAATAAAGACAGTTTGTAATTAAAAACGGTCGAAAAGCTTCATGTCAGTTAAGGAAAGGGTATGGAAAAGCGTTTGCTGGATGGTGGAAAGGTAGTACCAAATTTGTCGGAATTAACATCTTATTAATTTTTATACCCTAGATGAAATCATAGAAATCACAGAAATAATGCTAGAAGAGAAAAATATTAAAAGTACCTTTGATTTTTGCATGTCCATCCGTCCGTCTGTCCGTCTGTCTGTCTGTCAGTCCTTACGATAACTCGACAGCGCGTTCACTTAGAGAGGTGATATTTTGCACACGGGCGTTTTAGGAAAAAGTAAATTTAAGTTCGAAAATGCGACAAATCGGGTAACTTCTTCATAGGGTTGCCATACAAAAATTTCGTTTTTCACTATATATTTGGACACTACCTGAGAACACGTCGATAGCTGAAATTTAGTACATAGTAATTTCATCAAAATAGTAAATACAATTTCAAAATTGGACTAAATCGGGTAACCCCTACTTGGTATTGCTACATAAAAATGTAAGATTTTTACGTAATTTTATGAAAACGATAAGTCCTATACGGTTTTAATATACTGAAAAGTTGTTCAGAATATGAAATTCCATGAAATTGGCTATAATAATTTTTTCTGTCCGACGAAGAATTCTAGAAATACATGCGAAAAACCACTTCAAAAATCAGACTTGCACAGATGGGTGACCATACGAAATGACATACGGGCAGTCATCAAAGGTATCACAAGAATTGGTCTTAGATCAATTCTAGCTTTTTTACTTGTGTTTTTTGCGTTCTGGCTATAGCGCGGGTGCGGTAGAAAAGCGGACAGACAATGGGAAGAAACCTAAGACAAACTCAAGATATTCTAATTAAATAAAATGAACCAAAAAGATGGAATTGATACCCCTAGAACAATGCCCGTACATAATTTCGTACTGTTATCCATCTGTGCTACTTTGATTTTTGAAGTCATTTTTTGCACATATTTCTACAACGGTTCGTCGAATAGTAAAAATAATTATGACCAATTTCATACGACTTTTTATTTTGAATAAGTTTTCCGTATAATAGAAACGTCTAGGGCTGATCGTTTTTACAGTATTCGTAAAAAAACTAAATTGTTATATGGCAACAACAAGAAAGAGTTGCCCGATTTAGTTTTTTTTAAATTATATTTATTATTTTTATAAAACAGCTCGTAATTTCAGCTCCCTACGGTGACGCACTCTCAAAACGGAGAAGTTACCCGAATTGTCCCATTTTCGAACCAAATATACTTGTTTTTTTAAAATCCCATGTGAAAAATTTCTGCTCTCTAAGTAGACGCGTTCTCGAGGACAGAAAGACGGACAGACGGACATGTAAAAATTAAAATAATTTTTCCGGCCGGACGGACGACGGATTTCCAAAATAAAAATAGATTTTAATATTATGCGTGGATGTTACAAACGGAATGACAAATATCGTATGCCCTATGATTTTATGAAAATATGAACAATCGCAAAGACATCAATACGTACTTGAATAATGACTTGCTTTTAGCGCTGCTCAGTTCCATTATTACAAAATTGAATAAATTTAATAGATTTAATTAATGGTGACATCTAATCGATTGAAAATTGCACAGGTAACACACAATGACATAATGCATCATCACGATTGATGGGTTAGTCGTATAAAATTTTAATCAACTAAAAAGTCAATCGAAAGTCCCAATTAAAAATGTAATCAATTAACATATGAATCGATTACCACGTTTCAATTAATTTTAATTAATTTTAATTAGTTTTCCAATCAATTATCGCCAAACACCAAATTTTTTGTGAGAGAAGATTGATAAACTTCAACTTGAGAGAAATTTTCGATATTTAGCCCAATTACACGAGCTGCTAATCGGGTTCATGAATATGTTGTGCACCACATCAAGTAATAACATTCAGGATCGGATGTGTTCCATGCTTCTTCCCACCCTTCATAAACAAGTAAAACAGTCATAAAACTCAGCCAGTTGTGGGAATTCTGCCTGTATTTCATCGTATCACGACTTTAAAATGTTCGTTAGGATATCTTGAAAATTTCAAATGAGTAACCTAAAATCTTACTAATAAAAGATTCGGAGGGGGCCCTCATATATGTATTTCAGAAGTTAGGAGCTTTCAAGACTATTTACCCATATCAACTCTCCAACACTTACCTTCCCATAATAATTCTCATGTTTACAAAAATATTGTATTGTGCTTACGTGAATGTCATTTCATTCATTCAAAAACTTTATCCGGTTTTGTCAATTGCTGAGCTGCGAAGTGGAAATACCTTTAAGCCATTCATTTTCATATGGAGCATGTTTTTAACATAAGATAAGTTTCGGATAACATTCCGAACACGAGTTACGCATTTGCATTTTGAATTTCATTAGGTGAGTGTGCAACTAAATCGTGAATAATGTAAAATATCTCCTAAGGTTGTATTGTTGGGGAACTTATATAATACATGCCGTTCTCACAGCTTAGCGTAATCCGCACAAGAGCATGTATCTAGCAAAGTATGGGCTTTTAAATAATAACACGCCCCGGGGGTTAAAGTAAGATAAACAGCTTGAAATACCATGGAATTCCCAATATTTGATTCGGAAGAAGTAATTAAGGGCTTGGGGCAAATTATTTCTCGAGTACTTAAACGGAATGGCTTTAGTGTAAGTTTCTGATTTTATAATGTTCTACATATATCAGAAGATGCTGATGCCTTTGAGAAGGTTTGTTTTGATGGACTTTAAATTCAGCAAAGTACACAAAATAAATGTATCCATTCATCAAATTAAACTGTTCATTTTTGAAGCAATATTTTGTATAGATGTGTATAAAATCATTCCAAGAAGTGAGAGTTTCTTTTAAAAAGAAAAATGTTGCGATCTATAAGATACTCATCTTTGAGATGCTATTCATTATTTTACTGAAAAGTACGTAGAGACAATGATGGCTATTGTTTCGAATTTTAGTCTGACCCTTATTCAGGACTACTTTAATTAAGGAATGGAAAATGAAAACTCTGGAGGGTATAAAAAAGAACCCTCATACAAATGGATGGGATGAATGGACAGTAATGGCAGTATTTTAGGATGATGTGATAATTCTTTCTCAAGGAGAAAATAGCATTGTATTCTAGTTTATATAAAACAGAAACATCAATGACAACTTTTTATAAATGAAAATGAACGACATCTGAGATATTTTAAATTTTCAAAGATTTGTTTGAGATAATGGCTAAATAATAATAAAATACTCTGCAAACTTTACTTGCAATTAATTGAGGTGTTTCATTTTATTCCAAGGGAAGTCATCGTTTTGTTAAGCACGTTTAAAAGTCGGGGAGACTATCTATTGTGGGAGACTTAAATAAATGCTCAAATAGGTTTCGACAACTCGATCTTGAAGACGTTATTAGAGATCATGATAATATCTATATTGACTTTGTAGCTCTCGTTAATGTATTTTAGGTGATACCTACGTACTTCAACATAAACTTAACTAAAAATAAAACTATGCATAAAGTTATCATCGGATGCATAAATGTGAAGGCAGATCATATGGATATCAATCACAGATGGAGAAGTATAATGGAAGACGTCCGACATTAATTGAAAGATAATATCAAGTCAAGGAGCATCACACTTGGAAACATACAATGAAACGCTATCAACCGTAAAAGGCGCGATACATATGGATAACCATGGTATGTGAACTGAAAGCAACAAAATGAATATGTTGCTGTTCTTTATTTTTATAAATATATATATATCCCAAATTCTTTAGAGGATAAAAATTGAAAATTATATTATTTTTATTTATTGATAATTTTTTTTTTAATTTATTTTTTATTTTAAATGCTTTTAAATATTTTTTATATATTTTTTAAAGTGTAACAGTAAAAGTTTTTTTTATAATTTTTTTTACAAGTTTACCCTCTGGCGTCTAAATTAATACCAAAATATCCTTGACACAAATTCTATATTTTTAAACACAATACATTCCAAAAAGTCTTGATGTGCATAAGTTAATTAATTTCAAAGCAAATTAATTTAAAAAAAACAAACTTTATTTTTGACTTGTAAACCGATTGACAATTTTCTTAAGACTAAATTTTACAAAGGTGGAAAATTCTTAATTCTACCTATCGCTATATCTAAAATTACACTGCATCGGGTCATCGTCGCAGACGCTGACTCAGCAAACAAGTGCATTCACAATTTAGGTAAAGTTATGGTTTTTCCGTGAGAAAGTTTTTTGGTTCCCACTGATGGTGTTAACTCTTCCCCTCTTAAATTTGGATGTCCTCATTCAAACCTTCAGAAAACTGGTGCTTCGTATAGTTTGGGAATCTGGACTTCGCTCTGTTGGAACTATTGATGTTATGAAAAGAACGATGGTGCCGGTATGGTAGGTGATTCCTTTTTGTCTATAGAAGTTATGGTCTGATGTCCCTTTAAGTCCCTTTGGCCATGTTGAATGATGATCTTGTTGGCTGTCTTCCTTCGATCGATTACGAAGAGAAAGGAAAGTACCGACCCAAGAATGATGATAAGTCCATATGTTGTCCATAGATGAATTTTCTCCTCGGATTTTAGTAGTTGGATCTGACTCGTGTTGTTCGTGTGAAGTTCTCTCTTCATCTCCAACGACAGAAGCTCTTGATACTCTCTTTCCAATGTTGTTGGTTGAACTATCGCAGGTAAGGCTTGAAGGGTTGATGCTTCCCTAGACTTGAATGATTGACCGTTGATTTCGACCGTGACATTGTGGAATTTCACGAGAAATGTGCCCTCGAGACAATGGCTGATATTTCCAAAGATGATCGTGCCGTTGAATTGATTCAGTAATAAAATGCCAGGTTCGATTTCCTCTATTGTGGGTATGTGCTGATTGTTTATAGTGATGCACGTGGAGTTGCGACTTTTCAGTAGATTTGGGATGCAGGTTGAATTACTAATGTCGAAGATGTTGTTTTGGTTACAAATGGTTTAACATTTATCTGTTATGCTAAAAATTGTGTCGTTATTTTTTAATATGGTATTGTAAGGCATTTTACTAATGATGTTATATTTCTTTATTGGTTTAATTAACAATTTTTGATAGGTTTCGCTAGTTGTAATTGGGATATTGATTATATAAAACAATGTAGAGCTATTACTGATAATTTTTACATTTGCAAATTCGAATGCTTCTTCCGCTGTAGAATAAGGTAGATTTTCTTGGTCAAGAGTGTTAGTGGCTAATTTAATATCTGTTTTTGACAACATCATTGAGTTAATTATTCCCGCCTTTGCTCAATGAATAGCGTATCTAATGGTAACCAATTCTTCTTTTATTAGTCTAATTCTATATTGCGTTCCTAATGCTAATTTTTCGTTGATTGCTTCGTCTCTCTCGAAAATTTTTTTGATTTCGTTTGTAATACGAGTTATATTATTAATCCTTTCGTTATACAATTCGTTAATGATTACCTTCTTGTTATTATTGGTTAAAACATTATTCATCCTGTCATTTAGTAAGACAAAGTCGTCATGGTCTGGATTTCCAGCAATCCACTTCCATGCACTGCCTATGAAATTCAGAGATCTTTTCACTCTATGTGGTTTGATGTTCTCTAAGAGTTCCTGGATTTGAAGCAATTCGTGGTGAAGGAATGGGAATAGGGAATGACTCTTCGTGATCTGGTTTTCAAGGACTGGTTTCATGTTGGAGATGAACTTTTCGTACCGTTCTAGGTCTATTATATGGATCAGCTTGAAGTTACCATTTTGTACTTTGGCTATGCCGGAATTCAGGGCGATGATCTGGGAGTTGGAGTAATCTAGGATTTGGACTTCCCCTTTGCTGGTGGAAAGGATGCATCGGTAATAAAATTAATTTCTGATGTTACTTTTATGAACCGTTTTCCTTGATTGTGTAATAACTATTGTGTGTCTGTTATCCTTTACGATTTCCTGCCTATACCTTACCGTTAGTTTTGAACCTATTCTTTTATTATGCTTTACGAATATAATTTGCCCTATCTCGTAATGCTTTATTGGTTTGCGTTTTTTGTTATGGTACCTTAGGTCTTTTTGTTGCTTTTCTTTTAGTCTTTCGATATTGTTTGTTCGTACATTTTCAAACTGTTCAGGAGTAATTCTTGGATTACGATCATAAAATAGTTCTACTGGTTTCTTTTTGGTAGTAGAATGGATCGTATGATTATATTCGTTTATTGCGCGTTCTAGAAGTTCCTGGAAGGAACGGGTCGTCTCATCAGTACTCAAACACCTCATGATTTCGGAAAGAGTGGAGTGGAAACGTTCCACTTGGCCATTTACCTCACTCTTGTGTGGTGGAGTCGTGATTATTGTGGTGTTAAGTTCCTCTAGCATGGATGTTGTTGCTGCTAAGCTCAGTGATTTTTCATTGTCGAGTACGACAAATTCGGGGACACTGAAGAAAAATTGGATGTCTCTCAGGGGTTTTTTTATGTCTTTTATTGCACGTGAATTGATTATTTTCGCTTGTACAAGTTTGGTGAATTTGTCTATTGCGGTAAGTGCGAGGTGTTTTTCTGTCGAGTAAATATCGATGTGAAGGGTATGTCCTGGATAGTTTGGAATGGGGGTAGGATTGATGAAAGGGGTATTGGGATGCCTATCATATTTGTTTTCTTTGCATACTTTACAGATTTTTAAGAGATTTTTTACTTTGTAACTCATTTTGGGAAAGTAATAGTTTTCCAACAACTGCAATCTGTTTTTCTCTGCATTTCGATGTGCTCTTCGATGTACAGATAAGATTATTTCCTCTTGATCTGTTTCATTAGTGATGTCTTCTACTAAGGTTTGGGTGAATCGGATTCTGTAAACTTTAAAGTGTAAGGGGTAGATTTGTTGAATTTTTCCCATGATATCTTCATCGGTCATCAGGCCGTTGATCGTATGCGGATTCAGGTATCTTTTGAAAATATTTATGATATCGGAGTCTGTATAACATGGTTGAATGAGTATGTGCCTAGAGTATTTGGGGAAAGGATTCTTTATTTGATAACTATTCTCGTCAGCTTTCCGTAGGATTATCTGATTGCGGAAGACGTTTAATGGTACTTCTACTGAGGGTATTAAATTATGAGACGAGCTATCGTCGCTGTGTTGCGTCATCGAGTTTATTTGTACTGTCGCTGATTGCCTTGATAACGCATCAGCTACTATATTAGTTTTACCGAGTTTGTATTTTAATTCGTAGTTATACTCTTCACTTCTTCATTTTACTATTTGTGTTCTTATTACTGAGTGCATAAGTCAGAGGTTGGTGATCGGTAAATATTCTTATTTTTCTTGAGCCGTAGAGGAAGTTATGTAGCGAGTTAAGTGCCCAGATGATAGCAAGCATCTCTTTCTCATTGGTAGCATAGTTTTCTTTCGTTTTACTTAAAGTTCTGGAGAGAAATGTGATCGGCTTGTCATCCTGCGAAAGGACAGCACCGATAGCGTATTCGGAGGCATCAGTGGTTAACTGAAATTCCTTGTTCAGGTCTGGATGAATCAACATTACCTCTTTCGAGACCAGTGAGTTTTTAAGCTTCTTCAGTAAGGATAATGGGTTTGTTTTTGACATGTTTTTGGACACATGTCCATCTTCCCCTCTTAAAAGGGATGTCAGGGGTTTCGCAATTTTCGCATAATCTTTAATAAATCGGCGATAATATCCTGACATACCGAGGAAGGAGCGGAGATCTTTCAGGGTTTTGGGAGTGGGCAGATTGGAGATTGCTTGCACTTTCTTCGGATTGGTTTTTATTCCGTTCTTTGATATAACAAATCCTAGAAATTCTACCTCTTGCTTAAAAAAGTCACATTTGTCGAGTTGGACTTTCATGTTTGCAGCTTCTAAAGTTTTGAAAACTAACTCAAGGTTTTTGAAATGCTCATTTTCATCTCTACCAAAGACGATAATATCGTCTATATAGACATAGCACCTTGTACCAATATGATCCCCTAGAATGTCGTCCAAGGCCCGTTGAAAAATTGATGGGGCATTCTTTAGGCCGAAAGGAAGTCGTCGCGTGAATTCGTACTTTCCGTTATTTACTGAAAACGCTGTTTTTTCTATATCGCACTCTCTTAGTGGTATTTGGTGAAACCCACGTTTGAGATCCGCTATAGTAAACCATTTGTTTTTACCTAGATTTGACAAGACTTCACCGATCTCTGGTATCGGGTATCTGTCAGGTACGGTTATGGTGTTCAGTTTTCTGAAATCTATTACCAGTCTGAATTTATTTTCGCCAGAAGCATCCAACTTCTTGGGTACTACCCAAACTGGGGAGTTATAAGGGGATCTTGATGGTCTAATAATGCGGTCATTTAGCAATTATTTTATTTGCTTATCCACTTTTTCTCTGAATGTCATGGGATAAGGATAAGTTTTCGAATAAACGGGATCATTGAAGTTGTACGAATTTCGCCTTTTACGAACGTGGTATAAGTTAATCTTTCGTCTGGTTCGGCAAACAATTTGAGGCACCTCTTTATGACATTGTTCAATTTTGTAGTTTGTTCCTGGCTCATATGTGACGTTCGTAGGTTTATCGAATTGACAGATTCGGAGACGTGTTGTTTGAGAGGATTTCGTATGTTGGGCTCAATGACCATAAGATTATCATTAGTATGAATGACAGCCTTAAGTTCTTTTAAACTGTCATTACCTATAATTCCATCGAAAGCCATAAGGTTGGAAAGTATGAAGAATTTTAACTTATGAACTGCGGGACCAAAGAGATTTACAAAAGCATGGTGAGTTACCTGCTATTGAGTTTGCAAAAAAATCTTTACATTAGGGATGGGGGAACGGATGTATCGTGGTTGGATGTAATTTTTGTTTGATCCTGTGTCGATCAGGAATCTTAGGATTTTTCCGCTCTTCGCCATATGTTCGAAATAAGCGAAGAGCTCTTTAGTCTAAAAAATAAATATCATCTAATAGTTCTTGGTCTTCGGGAGTAGTTTCGGTATAATCGTCAAGTGTTTGCTCGTGATTTGTGTCTTCGTTGGTTATTTGTTGTTCATAATTTTCAATTTCGTTTTCTGTTGCTGGATTTTGAAGCTCAGTGCTAAAAATTCGTTGTTGTTTGTATGGCGGGTGTATTTGTTTGGACAAGGATCTTTTTGCACAAACTGCTGTGTTCCCGGACGATTTTGGTAGTTTGCTGCACGTAAGTGAATTGAATGGTAAACGTCCATTGGCTCTGTCCTCGGTGAAGGTTTTGGAGGGAGCTGACGAGGATTAACAAAGGGGTGTGGATATGACTGCTCAGGAAATTGTCTTTAGAAATAAGGCCTTTGGGGTCTCTGGGGATAGTTCACCAATTCGGGATAGAAATTGTTTCTGGGGGCTGGTACAGGAGTAAAGCGTTGCGGTGGTGGTATGTTTCTTCTTGGTGGTATAGGTGGGGATAGGTTTTTTCGCACATGTCCGAGATTATTAGCGTATTGCGTTCGGAAGTCAACGTTTTCTAATTTGAGACAGAGGTGTAGAGCTTGTGATAAATCTACAGGCTCTCTGATACTTAAGAGTCTGGGAAGTTCACCTCTTAAGCCTCTCACAAAGGTGTCAAGGGCTTTCTCCCTGTAAGACTGGGTCAAAATGTTTAATGACTCTTGACTTATATTCAAAGAACATAACTTATTTAGAATAAGAGATAAATGATGATAAACTTCTTGATAAAATTAGGGAATTGTGGATCTGCCTTGCACTAACGTGGTCATTTGATATTCTAATGTCCCTAAATCTCGTTTATCTGCGTAATGCAGTGTCAAACATCTTGATATTTTGTCCCAGTTTAAGGCGTATTGTATGATTCTAAAGCAATGTCAGCAGGACCTACTATTTTGTTTCGAATTACGCTCAAAATACCGTAATATTTTCCAGTACCCTTGAGTGGTTCGTACATAGTCAGAATTCGCTCTACGTTTTTTTTCCAAGAGCTAAACTCTCCCGGCTTCCCTGAAAATTCCCTTAGACTTTTTACGATGTCAGGTATTTTGTCCATATCGGACAAATTTTCATTCGACGAAATAATTGGTTGATCGACATCGTTATTGGTGTCTGTGACTGGGTTGAGAAGAGAACTTAAGATCTTTTTGCCTTCCTTTCTTAAAACGTCTGTCACGAGAGCAGTAACTTGTTCTGCTATGCTTGCAGTATTGGGAATTGTGGAATTTGAGGGATTTGCTTCTTCACTTGGTTGAACTAATTTAGGTGGTTTAATAATGTTATTGCCTTGATCAATTTTGTAGTAATTGAGAGAAAAAATTGATTTATAGAGAAAATATTAATTGCGTTCGGTAAAGAGAGAAAATTTTGTGCACTATTCAATAAAATAATAGGGAGAAAAAAAAATATCTTCACTTTTGAAAATCTGTTTTGGGAAAATTTTGCAATATTCGATAAAAAGAGTAATAATAAAAAAAATTGGTTTATAAAGAAAATATTAACTTTGTTTCATAAAAAAAAGGAATTTATGCACTATTGAACAAAATAATAAGAATTAAAATATCCAACTTTGAAAATCTTCTTGAGAAATTTTTTTTTCCAATATTAGATAAAAAAATTAAAAATTTATTCACTCTTAGAAAATCTTCCTTTCTCTAGCTTTTCTTAAATTTTTTCCAATTCACTTCACTTTTGCGTGTTTGTTATAATAAATTACCTATCTATCTCGGTTGAATCAATATAATTTAATCTATTTGAAATGTAGTATTCACTTTAAAATTGGCAACTTCCTTTTAAATTAAAAATATCGTTCACCATAAATAGTTTTATAAAGACAAAGAGTCTTTCTTGACTTACATTAAAGTTATCAGATGAAGGACACGCATCTGGATGAGTCTTTTTGTCTTGGATTAATTCCGTACAGTACCCGGTGATTATGTCCTTATTTTGTACGGGGAACCGCTCGTGGTCTTTCTTCCCTAGGTTCAGGCGGCTGTCAGCGAATGTATTCGGTATGGTTATCCCTTTGTTAATTCGATGACTCCGTTTTTTCCTGAGCAATAATTGTAACTTCGGTGACTCCGGGGCCTCGTTTCCTGATCCTGTAATTTAGAGAAGATCTTAAAGGATTCTAACCCTTCTAATTGCCACAAGAATGAATGTACGGTGAAAGTTTGGTAGGTAGCAATCAATGGCTTCCTTCTTAAGGTGGTGAACTCGTTATCAATTATTGTGTTTGGTTCACTTTGTTTCAGCAGCACTGGTTAGCTCACTAGACACAAACTGTTTTTTCTTTTTTTCGTAAGTTTGGTTATATTACTCAAAAAAATAACAGCACCTTTTATTTATTTGAAATAAAACTAATTAAAACTTTTCCTGCACACTATCACTCAAAGCGGTCCCTGCTCGGGCGCCAGTTAATTAATTTCAAAGCAAATAAATTTAAAAACAAGTGAAAAAGCTAGAATTGGTCTAAGACCAATTCTTATGATACCCTAAATGAATGTCCGTATGAAATTTCGTATGGGTACCCATTTGAGCAATTTTGATTTTTGCAGTGGTTTTTCGCATATATTTCTAGAACGGTTCGTCGGACAGAAAAAATAATTATAACCAATTTTATAGGATTTCATATTCTGAACAAGTTTTTAGTACAATAAAAATGTCTTGGGCTGATCGTTTTCACAGTATACATAAAAAACCAGATTTTTTATATGGCAACACCAAGAATGGGTTGCCCGATTTAGTCCATTTTTGAAATTTTGTTTGCTAGTACAATGAAAACACCACGTACCAAATTTCAGCTCTCTAGGGCGACTCGTTCTCAGGCAGTGTTCAAATATATAACGGAAAACGAAATTTTTGTATGGCAACCCCACGAAGGAGTTGCCCGATTTGTCTCATTTTCGAACTTAATTTTACTTTTTTTTTAAAGTCTGTGTACAAAATTTCAGCTCTCTAAGTGTACGCGTTCTCGAGTTATCGTGCGCACGGACGGACGGACGGACGGACGGACAGACGGACGGACGGACGGACATGCAAAAATCAAAATAACTTTTAATATTATGCGTGGGTGTCCAATCCATTTTGCTCTACCATCATTATTTCGAGGTGTTACAAACGGAATGACAAACTTAGTATACCCCTTTAGATTTCATCTAGGGTATAAAAATAAACTTTATTTTTGACTTGTAAACCGATTGACAATTTTCTTAAGACAAAATTTTACAAAGGTGGAAAATTCTTAATTCTACCTATCGCTATATCTAAAATTACACTGCATCGGGTCATCGTCGCTGACGCTGACTCAGCAAACACGTGCATTCACAATTTAGGTAAAGTTATGGTTTTGGCGTGAGAAAGTTTTTTGGTTCCCACTGATGGTGTTAACTTATATTTTCTCAAAATGTATACAGTAGTGTGTATCTGTGTTAAAAGTTTTTTCTTCAAAGTGTTTTTCCATTAAACGTCAAATTGAATATTTTATTTTCTTTACAGTCAGCGCAAATATTACGCTGACAAACAAAAAATTATATTTTATTCTATTTTCAATAACAAACAAAAATAAAAATTATTTTGTAGCTTCCGCTACAGTATGCAGTGCGAACAGCTATGAATAACACAAATGTCTTGGTAGAAAATCGAAAGCAGAATAGTACCAGTGATCGTTATGAGTAAGGATAGCTGCAAATGGAGGTTAAACGCAACAGGTCTTTTCGAAAAAAAGGGAGTAGCCAACCTGGCATCGGAGGCAGAAAATGTGGAACAGTGACAATAGCAGGACGTTCAACTAAATCATTGGACATCTCTGAGGAAATCGTTCCGGACAAAAGAATCTAATTATTGAAATTATCAATTATATTCCTAACTATTTATAGATTCTTATACCACAACAATCTAACAATCTAACAATCCTTCTATTATACAGTCTACCAGACTCATACGAAAACTTTCGTATAGCTACTGAGTCCAGAGACGATTTGCCAAATTCAGAAATTCTTAAAATAAAAATGGTGGAAGAATATGATGCTCGGAGAAATAAAGAGGCAAATTATAGCCAAGGTGCTGCCATGATGATACGACCGAGACGTTTGCATGCTAGTACTAGCGGAAATCAGCAAAATGAAGGTAAAAAAGTTCCATATACAGGTAAGAAACCAGGAATATACAAACTTAAATGTCTTCATTGTAGGATAATTGGCCATATAGCAGCCAATTGTAAATCAAAATTATTACAATGAGCAAACAGCTATAGTCGAGCAATCATTTTGAACTTCAAATACAACGGAACAATCAGCAGAATTTAAGATAGCACAGCTAGTTCTCACATGTGTGCAGACAAGGATAAGTTTCAGTATATTACATTTTCAAGTCCATCATCATTGGTACTAGCGAGTGACCACACAACTGATATACATGGCACTGGTAAAATACAAATTTCGGCTACACATGGTGACAACATTCGTTAGGAGAATGCGTTGTACGTTCCTGATCTTCGCTCAAATTTGATGTCTGTCGGAGAAATTGCTGATAACGGTTACACAATAGAACAAAAATAAATTACTCATAAGGAACCAAAACTACTGTACGAGATAAGCGATTAAATGATTTATTTATATTCAGGAGAATTTGAAAAGTAAATGTGCTAATATTGTAAATGCGAAGAAGGATAAATGTCCGTCGGATAAATGTCCGACGCAGTTAAGGAGGCGAAACATTGAAGGACTTTGCTAAATGAAATAGGTTGCATGACTGAAAAGGCGATAACCATATACCACGATAGCAAGAATGCGCCACTTATGACGAAGATCCCAAAACTACATGCTCGTAGTAAGCACATCGAAATACGTTGTGCTTACTACTTCTTAGATGAATCTGGTCATAATATGATAGTAGACTTCGAGTACCTGGACACAAACAAAATGCGTGCAGACATTTTGACGAAAAGTCTACTCACCAACAATCATCTATACATGGACGCTATAGCCTTACAGGCGTTGCAGTACATCAAGACGAAATATAATTGAGGAGGCATGTTGAAATTATCAATTATTTTCATAACTATTTATAGATTCTTATACAACAATATAGAGTCTTTTGATATTTGGACTATACTTTGTACAGTCAGTAAAAAACCCTAATTGTAGCTAACATCATGTGTCAAATGAATAAATGCTTGTCACTCTGTTATAGTATTCGACTTAAGTTGTTTTTACTGCAGGAATAAAGAGTGAGAATGGAAGGTTGCTGAGTTAGTTATGAGCAGCTCAAGATATGGGTAATACTTCCTCAAAGTTCTAACCAGGATTATTTTAGATGGCCAATAAAGAAGAAAAAAAATAAAGAAAACAAGTAAAATAGCTAGAATTAGTCTAAGACCAATTCTTATGATACCCTAGATGAGTGTCCGTATGTCATTTCGTATGTCTGGTCGGACAAAAAGATGATATTTGGGGATTTACTTATATACATGTCAGTGGGATCCACAAAAGTATTTGGGACTATTTTAAAAGTTGAAAGTTTGAAAAGTTTTATATGGATGGGCGTTCCAATACGGCCCACTCTCACAAATGTATGAGAACTCTCTGCTTGTTAACGATCAGCCCCTCACCGGTGGTGATATTAGGTCTGTTCGCGTACTTCTCGTGCAAAAAATTTCTGGGTAAAAACTTACTCATGTGGTGGGGGGAATAATGTAAAGTGCATGAAAAAGTACGGGAACGCTTTTCATGCAACTTCGTGAAAAACAAGAAGAAGAGTGAAATGTCATTTGAATATTTAATTGTTTTAGTTTTCTATTGCAATTAAGAAGTGAAAAATTTGTGGAAATAAATAGAATTTGATAATTGAGTTTTGTTATTTTGAAATAAATTGAATTTAAGAATTGAGTTTTGTTTGAGTTGTGTTGAGTTTTAGTTAAATTGAAATTAAGATATTGAAAGATAGAAAAAAGGATAAAAAGCGCAAACTGTTAGTGACTCTATTAACTACTGAGGAAGAAGAGTCAGAAAAAGAAAATTTACCTAAAATAGTTAGTTATTTAAGGGATGATGATGATGAGATGTTGTTGAGATTGGCCCTTCCAACAAAGCGGAAGAGGAACAGCATACAAAATTATTGTGATGAAGTCGTCGAATCTTACACACTTTCGAGTCAATTGGGAAATTTTTGAAAAGTTGGCAAGGCGATTTGAAAAAAGTCAACCTTATATTCACCTTCGTGCTGATAAGATTCTGTCTGGAAGAAAACATATGTTACTATTCTTATGGTATACTGGCCATGAAGCCTGTTCTTTTAGAGATATATCAGATCGCTTTGATGTGTCTCTTTCTACAGTCAATCGCATAATTGTCCGTGTCACGACATTTCTAAGCAATCTCTCGGAAGAGGTTATTAAATGGCCTAATAGCTCAAAAATGAGTGAAACAGAGGAATATTTTAAAAATAAATCTGGATTCCCGAAAATTATTGGTAAGTAACAAAATTTAGCTAACTTGTTTCATATTTCGAATTATCATATTAATCCTGTGTGTCTGTAGGTGCTATCGACGGGACTCACATTGTGATAGATCCACCAAGCGAAGGGAAGGACGATTACATTGACCGAAAGGGTCTAACTAGCAATATCCTCCAGGGTATATGCGATGAGAACAGAAAATTTATAGATATTTTCGTCTGGTATCCAGGATCTGCACATGACAGCAGAGTACTTCAAAACTCATTCATATACCCAAAATTAGAAAGTCTGTGCAAAGGTACTATATCCAATTAATATATCAAATAAAACATGGAAAAACTTTTTATTTATTATTTGACTAGATAACTGGATCTTGGGAGACTCTGCGTATCCATTAAAAAAAAACCTGTTGACACCATATAAAGATAACGGACATCTTACTGCAGCACAAAGCTCATATAATCGAAATCTTACTTCCAGTCGAGTAGTGATCCAGCATGCATTTGGTATGCTGACGCAAAGATTTCGACAACTCTATTACTGCAAGCTGAAAGGTATGGAAAAGCTGTGTCACTACGTACGCGCTTGCTGTGTCCTTCACAATTTGGCAAGCGAATCGGATTTAGATTTCAGTGAAGAACCAGTTGAAACGGGAGTAGACCAGGCAAATAATTTCGTGCATGCTGAATTTGCTGAATTTGCTCCAAATCCTGCAGCCAAGGCATTACGGGATTCAGTGTGCCTCGATAATGTGGCAGTCCCAAGGGGAACACTAAAATTGTTGTGAATCAAAAAATAAATTATACGTGCTCTAATATATTTTCTATTTAATTTATTTCATTTATTTAGTTAAGCTAAAAATAAAAATGCTATTCTTCTCTTGCATTATTGCTTCTGTTCTCCTGCTGGCTTCGTCCAGAGCTTTCAGAATGTTGCCAGTTTGATCCTTCCGCTCTTGCCGGATGAGCCTCAACTCCTCGATGATCTCTTCGTGTTGGGTCTTTCTCTTGGAAGAGTTCAGTGAGCCAACCTGGGAGATGTTATCTCCTTGTTCGTGAGATCTGCCTCCTTGCTCGTAAGTAAAAGTAATAAGTATAAGCAAAATAAACACATATTTGTAAACGAAAATAAAGTTAATCGAATAGTCATTGTCCGGATCTATTGGTTCTAAAGTTTCCGGAATAACTTGGGAGTCATGACTTACTACTTCTTTACACGACGTACCAACTAAGCATTTCGGAAAGACTGATGGTCTATCGTTGAGAATCTCCGATAACTCCCTGTTTAAAATTAATTACTCATAATTAAATAAAAAACAAAATTATAATTACATCTCATAACGACAGGACTCCCTATTTCTGCCAGTCTTGTTGTTGTGGCATTTTGCCTTCTTGAAAGTTCTTTCGAGACCCCTGTATTTATTCTCGATCTGCATTGCCGTGAAGCTGTAGCCTTCCGCGCTCATTTTTGTTTGAATCTCCTTCCACATCTTGGCCTTATTTTTTAATTTGGCCGAAGGTCTCCAACCGTAGACAGCAACAGCTTCACGGCAGCATCGACCCAAATAGATATATCCGCACATTGTTCTAAATCAAGTCAGAATTGACAACTTAAAATAAATATAAATTAGGACACAAATTATATTTATTTATCTTCGTTTTCTCCCTCAATGATACTATTTAACACTTCAGCCGAAGTGAGTGGAGTTTCCTGGTCAACAGGCGCCTGACCCGATTGAGCCTGGCTAACAAGTTCAGCAAGTAAATTTGGATCTGAAAAATCAACAAGAACTTGAATAAAACAATCTCAGTTCTGTGGTTTTATTTACCTTGTTGCACCCTGGCAAAAGTCCCAGGAGAACACTGAATAGTCAATCCTTTATCCGACATTGTTTTTATTATTATTTATTTTAATTTTTATTGTTTTAAACACTTTTTGCAAAATTGGATAGTTTTTATTATTTATTATTATTATTTATTTTTATTTTTATTGTTTTAAACCCTTTTTGCAAAATTTGATAGGTTTTATTATTTATTATTATTTATTTTTATTTTTATTTTTATTGTTTTAAATACTTTTTGCAAAATTTGAATTTTTGAACTTACAAATTCCACTCTTCTTATGACAGCTGTCAATTTTCCTTGCAACAATTAATTGCAGTAACTAAAAACTTCGGGTAAATTCATGCAAGAGGGGAAGCTGTGACGTATGCAAAACTCGTGTAAATTTGTGCGCACGAGAATGTACGGGAACGAAAATAGGGTAAGTTCATACAAATTCATTGCAATGCATTGTCCCAAAACTGAGTACGCGAACAGACCTATTATGACCCGCTTTTACAAATTTTCCGAAAACTCTGCTTTGAATGACGGCCCACCGCCAATCACCAATGGAGATTGGCGGCTGACGGGTCGTCATCGTCAAAGCACTAGCACAGCACCAGAGCCTGAAGCCACAGCCTGCAGCATCATGCCCATGCATTGCATTGCGCGTTGTCTTTGCTTCTTTTACCTCTTCTTTAAGAAACCGGTTTCATCAAGAATGCATTGTTTGAGAGAATTTTCATTTACATTGCATTACAGCAGAACAGGGGAGAATGCATTGATTCGTTTGCATGGGCTAAACATTTTCATGAATTTAGATAGTCAAAATATGCTGTTCAAAAGTTCTTAGGAAAGATTTCCTGTGCATGGCTGCTGGCGTCGGCGTGTAAAGCTGTGGGGTGGTGGAGAACAGAGAGAACAGAACAATATTTTCTCAGTCTCAGATCTTCCCGTCTGTTATCTCCCGACCGCATCAACAAATAACCATACAATTTGTGCATTTTTAGAGGACAGATGAAGCTTCTTTTTAAATTATATGTTCTTTGGTATAAGCTAATCATGCTTAAAACATGGTTAGCTTATCTCCCTACAAAGCGAAGAAATTGCCATCAGCAATTTCTTCAAATTCGCAAGTTGATTTCGAACAAGTAACGCGAAAAGAAAGAAAGGTCGGGCCGGTTGATCGGTTCGGTGAAAATAGGCTTGGGATCAAATAAGGTGAAAACTCACGTAAGAATAAAAGCGATCTGAAATTACCTGTAAGTCCATTGTCACGTATATACCTAAACACAAAGGAAATAGTTTATAAATTTTGAGTTAAGTCGTTCAAGTTTAAAACAATGTAAAAAGTAATCAGTTATAAGTGAGTTTGAAACAAAAAAAGTTTTAAATACAAAATGGGTTAATCGTCCAAACAGGTGTTCAATTAATTGTATGACTAACGGGCAGAAAATTAGATTCAGTCGCCTTGAAAGGTATTCAACACCTTAAGCAATTTCTCGTTACAAATCGCTATAGTTCAGTGGGAAAGAGTACTCCCGCTGAAGAGACAAAAATATAAATGTGGTGCCATTTGCTTTCATGCATTTTTGTTTCAACGAGCAGTCCATTTATATGTCAGAGGTCTCTCCTTATTCTTCCTTTTCTTATTTTATTTTTCTTTTAGTCTATTTCCAGATGCGTACAAGATTCCTTCTAATCTTGTACTCTGGAGCCCTTTTTACTCATGAGTCTCAACACCTCTTTTTTTTAAATTCTTTTCACCGTTCAAGGAGAAAACACACCTGGGTGACGTCGCTTCGTTCTAGCTGCTCTAACCAGAAAATTATCAGGATATCCCTATGGCCCTCCTTTGTTTGCGAATCATCCGAAAAAATTACCACCGTTTTCTCTCACGAATTTTTCTTTTTTTAACGATGAACTTTATGGGACTCTGTATTGTGGCTCTGGCGTCACAACTTTTAACCCACAATTGGGTGGAGCTCCGCTTCTAATAGAATTCAGGAAACAACTGACTTCTTATTGAGTGTATTGTCTAGTTTCTTCTCCCTCCAAGTACGGGGAATATTCAGCTAATTCAGCTAACATTCTCACGTGACCCGTGTTTGAGCTGTGATTGGTGGAAAACTAGAAAATCAAAGAATTGAAAATTCTAGGCAAATTACGAAACATAAATAAGATAATTACATTAAGCTCGTGATTTAAAACACGGTTACGTAATTGGTTTCGCCGTAAATATGATAGATTTCACGAAAAACTCGCGGCAAAGTTTCGTGTGACAGATCGCAGTGTTGTTTTAATTTTCGCTATTGGTAATTATTTTCCTACGAGTGATAGGATCGCTGAAAGATTTTTCCCTTGTCGTAAATCAATATCTCAGGTGGTGACAATAATGCAGTAATAATCTTCGTTGCCTATAAAATAATTTTCCTAACCCTTGTGCGTTCGTTCAACACACGCCTAACTTTCAACTTTCAATCTACTTAATTAATACTTGGTTTTAAGTCCCGTGGTATTTCCAACGTAGCCTTGAAGTGCTCCTGGTCTCCTGGTATGTTCCCTGTGTGGTGGTCAATGCTGTGCTCTACGGTTGCTGCTCTATTCAGCAGTGCCCCTCTGATCTCTGATTCATCGTGTTAACACCCCTCAGGTGTGGTCTGGAAGATAAAAGTGGAGCAGTAAATACATCTTTAAGGAGGATAAAATGAGCGCAACCTAACGAAACAATACAACATAATCATGTTAGATAAGTATTTCGGCGTTGGATGGACCCGATTGTACAGCATTATTACAATATGGGAATAACGCGAAGGATAATATCTGGGTTGAGAGAAATACATGGGCCATCATGAGTGTGTTCCCGAGACAAGCAGTTGGTAAGAATCTTTTCGTTGCCTTACTTACGTTTATATATCAGTGACCCCTTGGCCATTCGATTATGCAAAATTTAATAGCTTTATTGTTTTCTTTATGTGGAAATTGAAAATATGTGGTCGTAAGAGAAGGCCAGGTTAGCTCTAGTTACGCTTAAGGAAAACTCTTTCCACTTATTTCCTGGTCTAAGGAAGGTTTAACTCGCGTCATTGGAAATTTCTAAGGAGAGATGTGTCCTTACAGTATATAGATTGCTTTTAATGATGAGCACCTCTCCGCGAACAATTGGTATTAATAGGTCACCTTTATCAGCATTTGTTTTCTTATATACATATATATAGATACATAGTGAGAGACCGGTAAAGTTATGCCTTGTTCTTTCGACGGTAGTCGCGGGTTTTTGCTTCTTTAGTCCTCTACTATTTTTCTTTTGGTTAACCGATTGTTGTATACCTACGGTATAGCGGACTGATTTGCATAATTAGGAATGGATGTTGGATCTTCATATCCTAGGAAATTAGGTAGGTCGATATTGGCATAATATAAAATTTCAGAAAAGGATTCGCACCGATTCGATCCGTATTTTGTCATTGCAAGTAATCTGAGTTTTGTTGTAAGGCAGGGGGACAGGAGGCATGGAGGCTGGAGGTTACTCCACATATTTCCCCCTGTTTGTCGTAAACAATCTAGCCATAACAGATTGAATTCCGATTTTAAGGGAAATCGGCCGCATTTGGCCAACAAAATTTGCTGTCCCAATGGATAATCATATGAATTGCGTTATGAATTGAATCCTCGTCTACCATATTCTGGCATAGAGACCTGCAATTCGGTACATGGTGTTTTTATAGTAATAACAAATAAAATGTCGAAAATGGACTAAATCGGGCAATTGGTGTTGCCATATAAAAACTGAGGGTTTTTACATATACTGTGAAAATGATTAATCCTAGATATTTTTATTGTCCAAAAGACTTCTTCAGAAAACGAAATCGTATAAAATTGGTTATAATCATTTTTTCTGTCCGACGAATCGTTCTAGAAATTTTATACGGGCATTCATCTAGGGTATCGTAAGAATTGGTCTTAGACCAATTCTAGCTTTTCTACTTGTTATATTATAAAACTGTGTACAAAGTTTGATGCGGAGCATACATATGAGCAGATGGTGGATATTCTTATTCTATTCCGTAAGACTATAGTTAAAAAGTTTTTAATAATACTCTGATATTACTTTAAGTTATAACTTTACTTTACTTTTAGGCAAACATAGTTAAACTTATATATCTTTTTGACTATATGTCATCACCCTATTAATTCAACTACCGATTGAAACCTTGATGACTTGAACTTGGAGAGCATTTTCTGTGTTCAACTAGCTGTCTAAAGCAGAAGAACATTTCGTGTAAAAACTGAGGAAAGCTAAACTTCAACAAAGCGTAATTCTGATAAAATTACTTCATTATGTTTCATTATCAAGAAACAAATAAATGTAATGTTTTTCTGCCTCCAAATAAACGTGATCTAAATATTTATTGTCTTATTAAGTATGCATGTAAAGATGTTCCTTCTCTTTCTATTAAAAATCTTTCATTAAAAAAAGCAATAAAACAAAAAGACTTCTGTTTTTTCTCAATATAAAGTCAAAGGATTTCATAAACCAAATACCCCTATAAAACCCGAAATTCAAATTGAGTAAACTCTTATTGAAAATTCTCTAATATCGACAAACAACTAAAGTCGTTAATACTGACATAGGAATGGTCATCAGGGAATGTGGTCCCATCGAGATTGTGAAATTTATTCAAGCACAAAAGGAAGGTCTGATCCTTGGTCTTTTGTTTGTTTCCAAGGTCCTTTCATGCTTGACTTACCATGTAAGTAGATTTGTTCATTGCCAGAGTCAACTCTACAAGTGAATTCTTTTGTCTGATCTGGAATTTGTAGAAAGGAACGGATACTTCATACCTATCAAATGCTTCTCCAAAGGATTTGAAATAATGTCTACATTTCTCTCACTTAGCTTGATTTTCTGGATCTAAACAATGTTAAATGAATTTGTTGCTTTTCCTTATTTCTGGAATCTCAAAAAGTTAAGAGCTAAGAAATTGTACGTAGTCTGCATCAACTGTATATCAATGTTTTGTGCAATATTCCTTTGAATTTTGGAGTATCATGAAGATTTTTGTGTTTACAAAAAATTTCATGTTTTCTTCTACTTATATGGCTGTGTGTGTATTGAGAGTATCTATAGTGACCACTGATATGTATATAAATGGAGTGCACGTTGAACAAAAAATACATGAAGGCTAATGGCACCACTTTTATATTCTTGACTCTTTCCGTGACAGCATTATTTCCTACTGAACTGTAACGAGTAATTGCCCAAGGTTCAGCGATATTTGCAGATCTTTTCTCCCAAATTCGCATTGTAAAAAACATTTCTTTCGAATCATAATAAAAATTTTAAAACAAATATGGATAGTAGTTTAGGCTCTACAGTGTATATAAAGTCAATGTTTGGCGCTTTTCCATAAGTATCAATATAGAACATTTTAAAAAACGGACTCACAATGCATACATATAGATTTCTGTTTCATGGCTTGGGAAGTATTCTCGAGTGCTTTGGTAGTGGCAAACCTGACAAGAGTAACTTCTCTTCTAAGAGAGTGCAGCATATCTCACCTAGGTAGACAAAAAATCAACTTGCTAAGAAAACCAACAACAAGAGGAAAAGTAGCGCCAGTGCTTCTACCTTGTCTACTCCTGCCCGTGCAACCTCTATAAGTTGTGGTAATAGCTTTAAATTGCTGGAATGGAAGCTATTAAAAAATAGTCATAAATGACTGGTTCGATGAGATGCAGGAATATATGGTATTGCTAATAAATTCACTGAGATTAGGGGATCTTTCACTAGAGAAGTCAGCAAACTGCAAGGTATTTGCGATGATGTGCAGCTCGAGGTAGCTGTGTTGAGAGATTCAGCCGAACATCTTCGGAGGCAGCAGCGATTAGTGACGTTACCATCACTGGCGTTACATTTGCTCGAAAAGAAAAGCCTCTACAGATAGCTGATAGAATCGCTGAGGTTGCTGGGGTCCCCTTGCCCATGCCAACATTTGCTTTCCGAAATAATAAGAACAAATCAGGAGAGTGCCCTACTATTGTCAAGTTTCCCTTTGCTAATGATCAGAAACTCTTTCTTAAAAATTGTCGCAGTGTAGGACTGATCAAATTGAGCCAAATTTCCTCTAGTTTCTCGTCTAATGGTAATGTGGGAGTCTATGAAAGTCATACCAAATACAACCATAACCGTCGTATACTGCGTGAAGCTCTCATTTTAAGGAAAGAGAAATATCTACACTCTGTTGTTAGTCGGAGCGGATTAGTGCATGTGCGCGTTAGTGTTGAGGATGGAGAATAAAAGATTAGTGACAGTGAAATGTTAAGCCAGCTCCGCACCGTTGATGTTGCTTCCATGCCAGACATAGGAGCTGATGCTACTGCTAATGCTAAAGAGGTTATCGGGAATGACGCTACAGCTGTAAATAACAATGATTGAGTTTAACTTCGACATCATAATGACAGTTGTATCTGTATTTTTGTATTTATTTTTATTTTCTCTTTTCTTTAAATAATTAATTACCTTTATCTCTGTTAGTAATTTACATTATTTTATCATAATTTTCTTTTGTCTTGTAATTTGTCAATTTTTCATGCTTTTAATACTTGTATAGGGCTTTTATTATTATCATAGTATAGGTGTCATGTTCTTCTTGTTAGCCTGAGAGTTCCAAGCATAGTATTTGCTTAGTTAACGCTGAATAGCGATAATTGGAACAGCTTGAGGGTGTTATTAAATATATTAAGTAAACGTCAAACAGGACTCAATTTGTGCCACTTAAACGCTCGCAGTATTAGGAATAAAATAGATGACCTCAGTATTATCCTCGAAAATACTAGCCTGAATGTGTTGTGTGTGAGTGAGCCGTCGTTAAATAGTAGTATTTCTTCGAATTACCTATGTTGTTTTACCTGAATTTAATTTATATCGTTGCGACCGTGTCGATCGTGTTTGTGGTGGTGTATTTTTCAAATCAAAATTAGTAAAAATCTCTACTTTTGCATCTTACATTAATCTGGTATGTGTGGAAATTTCCAATAGTCGTAACTAAAAGTGCTTTATTGTTTGTGTGTATAGTTGAGACAACTTACATGTAGATGTGCAAAACCTCTCAAAAACGCGGTCCAACTAAAACAAGCTAATGGCCCTCTAATAGGAAGCTCTACACATTATCACTCTCTCTCTCGCTGTATCATACCACATAAATTCTTCGCAATGAAAGCTTTCTTTGGTCGAATAAAAAGTTAAAGAGCTTTCAAAAAGTGATCCGGATTTATATGGAGATTTTCTTATCTAGTTTTAAGTTGTCTCAGATTTCTTTCCTGATAAAACTAGTGAGGTAGAAAATATTTTAATGGACATGTCTCAGAGATATAATGATATGATTGTTTGTGGTGACTTTAATGTCAACGGTCAGCTGACTGATATTAATACTCACTTGTATTCTGTTATCCGAACAATCGGACTTACACATTATCTATCCTTTGCCCAGGTACCTTAATGCAATTTCACCATCTGTATTGAATTTGATTTTAACCACCAATCATAATAATGTGCTTTTCAAAAATCAAATTGATCCTCTTCGACCACGATATATTGTTTATATGCTATAATTTTACTGCAACAAACTGCATCTCTTTCCGTAATTATGACAGCATTAACTCTAGTTCGCTACTTGAACGGTACAATAGTCTCCCATGGGATAATATATATTATACTATGAACATTGACGATAAGTTTGATTTATTTTATCTATTTATAAATTTGTTACATAATGAGTTTGCTCCTCTTCACATGCTGCTGGTCCTGATGGAATTCCAGCCAAATTCATAAAATTATTTGTGCCGAATGTTTTACCAGTCATTACCCATTATTTTCAAAATTTTGTATGTCATCATCTGCTATCAGGCTCATTCATAGTTTTCGTTCTGGTAAAATCTGACGGCCGATTATCAAAGACTGCCAGAACTCTATGCGGTGTTCCACAGGCCTCGATTTTAGGACTATTGTTATTTGGATTGTACATTAATGAGTTGTCTTGACTCTGTATGTTCTAGTAAAATAAATGTTGCTTTTAACGACTGTATTCATTTTGTGCATGGCTTAGATCGTCATGATCATGTATCGCCTTATATATCCTCCATAGTTAGTTGCTCTATTAAAATGTATTTCGATGTTAAATTATTGTGTTTTCTCCATTAAATAATTTATTGTAATGGTCCTAAGTATATGTCGTCATCTTTCACATTCCTTCGTTCACAACAGCGAATTAATATACTTACACCCAAATTTAATGCTCTGATTGGTGAACGCGCCTTTTTGGTTCAAGTTGCTCGATTTTTGAACTCACTTCCTACTCATATTCAAAGGTTGACTGCGCTTGGAGCTTTCTAGAATGGCGTGATGGAGCACTTTTGTGCTTTCGGCCTAGATATAGCTGTGAAACGGCTCTCCTAAAAGTGTCTTCCGATATTCGCTCTTCACTCGACAAGCGAGAGGTAGCTATACTTCTGGACTTTTCTAAAGCATTCGATAGTGTTTGCCACAGCATGCTTCTAAATAAACTTTCCACCTATTATAATTGCTCGTATAGTGCTGTTAACTTAATGAAGAGTTTTCTTACACAGAGAGCTTAAAACGTAATTCTCGAGAATGGTAACCATTCTGACCTTCTTTATCTTACATGTGGAGTTCCACAGGGATCTATCCTAGGTCCGCTGTGTTTCAGTCTGTACATTAACGACTTACCTTCTGTGATTCTTGATGCTAACATACACATGTATGTGGGATCCCAACTTACGGAACACACTCAATTTATCGAATCACCCTGTGGCTTACACCAACACAGACGCAGGATCTATCATCTTGGCTGGCAAGAAAACGAATGAAGCCGACACCGGTCACTGGTTGTGGAAGTTTCGTGGCGCACACATCTCTTTGTAATAAAGTTAGTCATAAATTTGGTTCTAGTTATTTTATTCATTTTTCTTTGTTAATCACCTTAATTTCATTAGTAAATAATAAGTATACTTTGTTTGTAAGAAATGACTTTCATTTCTCGGACACACTGAATCTCATATGTATGCAGATGATGTGCAAATTTATCTTACTCGTCCTATCGGACTCATTGAAGACTGTGTTGCCCGCTTTAAATAGCAATCTCAATTTTAACCCTGCCAAGTCTCAGTGAATTGCTTTCTCTCATGGTCCACTTGACACGTTCTCGTTACCACATATGAAAATAAATGGCATAACTATGCATATGAATCAAGAATCCGTAATTTGGGCGTTATTTTAAATTCTACCATGAAATGTTACGACCATGTCGATTTAACTCTATCTAAAATCTACTCCACCTAGCGTCGTTTTTGGCTCTCTGCTACAATTCTTTCTCTCAAGTTACGTTGCTATCTAGTCAAATCGCTGATTATGCCATATTTTAGTCAAAGTTGTCTTGTATTTCCTAAGTTTGATTCTCGATACTTTAGGAAATTTAATGTAGCACTTAATGACTGTATTAGGTTTATCTTTGGTATCATCATATCTCTCATCTTAGTTTTTCGTTGCTAGGGTGCTCGCTGAAGACTTACTTTGAGCAACGAATTTTAATGTTTCTGTACAAACTAGCTTTCTTCACAGCCTTTATTTGTGCAATATGATTCAGCCTTTAAATATAAGTAGGGGATATAAATTTGACCTGCCCAAATTTTATACCACTGTGTTTGAAGGATCTTATATTGTTCAGACCATTTGAATCTGGAACGCTTTGCCCAATAGCCTGCAGAGGGCGGGCTCAATCGGCACATTCAGGAGACTGCCTATTTCTAACCAGACTCACTTCACCTAGTCAATGTTGTAGATTTGATTTTAGATTTTATGTATGCATATATACCTTTCTACTTACCTCATAGATCTATTTAATTTTCTTACTTTTCTTCTCAATATTTTCTCTTTCTTTTTCAAATAATGGATCAAATATCTTTGTAAATTTCTAGAAGTCATTTGTTATACTTGGGATCACGTACTCTATTTTCTTATTTTTAGTCTTAGTTCTTAGATTAACTTGGTTTCTTATGTATCCAATTTTTCCCCCTATTACATAAATACTAACTATAAGATTGTAAATCTTGAAGTGTTTTTTACATCTTAAATAAAAATAATAATAATAAATAATAATAAAATTGATGTACTACATTTATGATTTTTAATTTTTGTTTATATATATTTTTTCTCTCTTTCTTATTTTATTTAGAGCAGTTTATTTTTCTTATTTTTTTATTTATTGGTTGTACTGCTATTTGCTGCTTTATACTGTTATACTCTTATACTCCTTTCTTTTATCTTTTTATTATTTTTAATATGTTCCGTTGCTTTAGGTACAAAGTAAAAGATGTTATTCTTGTTGCACCAAATCTAATTAATAAATGACTGAATGAATTATTTTATGTAAAACGTTGTCTATCCCAGTTTTACTATTACTTCCCCATGAAGAAGAGCCTTATTCATTCGTTAAACGGGACGAATATCATGGTATACAGAAAGAGAGGTATGATACATTTGGGCCGTGATGTAAAGATGTAAATTTTAAAAAGGAAGGAAAAAAAAAACAATTTTATGCAATTTACCGGAAGTTTTCCAAAAAAAGTAACAATAAGACAACACTATACTTCTCGTCTTCACTATGGCCACTAACTGTTTCCTGAATCTACCGTTTCCATTATAGCCGGGTCCTCTGTACCTTTTTAAATTTGAAGCGCGCTGTTATAACAGTTCTTCTGTTTCGATAATAATAATGATATTGTAAAATGGTTTTCTGTTGGGGATTTCTTTTCCTTAGCCTATGGCTGCTGTCTCTTGAGGGATTTTAACAGCTAATTATGTTGTCCTAATGTGAGACTTGCCGCCACCGATGTTTCCCCAACATCCAGCCAAAATATATAGATTGCACCACACTATCAGTTTTCTTTCTAATATAATGCAATGGTATTGTTTCAGAGTTTAGCAACTGGAACCTTTTGGTTTTAGTAGACTCTAACCTCGCATATGCATGAGAAAACTTAGAGAATCTGCCACTACACTCATATAAATGGGCGATACTGCCTTATGTAAGGTTTTTGCTGCTGTAATTTATTGCCGAAAATTCTTTCAAGTGACACTACAGTTTTTTCGAAGTATTTGTAATAAACTCAATTATAGTTTTTCCACTTCTCGTAAATTTAACAACTGTTTTGAATCCGTCGACAGAAGTTTAATAAATAAAACACACACCAGGAGTTCTACTTACAATTAAAAACATGGAGCCAGTGTTACACACACACACACACATACATACATATTCCAACCTAAGTTTATAGACTTTTTCGTATAAATTTCACTACAAGTTCTCCTTGTTTGGCAAAGGACTAAAAATTAACCATTACTCATCTTAATGAGTCTACATTTTTCTTAATGAAAAGCGAATTTTTTCACACGAAATAAGTTGGCTCTCGTGAACAAACTCCGAAAATTTAATGTGGATCTTTCGGATGAAATTTCCTGGAATTATCTTTTGTTTTTTTTTGTGGCGAAATTGGCAACTAAAAACTCCTACCTTTTGCAAACCTCTCCAATTCTTCATCTCGACAGTAAAACTCATTGTTCACCACGTATAACTAGGACACCATTTTCTTAATTAAGGTCATCAAGAATGTCCCTCGCATGCTGCAAGGTGGTGAAAACGGCTTTTTACCTTGTACTTAAAAACTTTTTGAATAGCGCTGTAACTGGAAGGTCGCCCTCTGTAAAGGTTGCTGAAGCAATTTAAATGGTGATTTTAGATGTGCTTAAGAAATGCTCTAGTAATGCCAGCCAGAAGTTATGAAAGGTGGAATAAGTATAACATAAGTTATAGCTCTCAGTCTAGAAAGGAAAAATAGATTTATTGTTGGAAAACTTGGCAATGAAAGTATACAGAGATAATGTAAGTGCATTCGTTTGAGGTGAGTGCTTTTTGTGTTACTGTCGTTTGGGCTATTTTTATGTACCCCTCAGTTATACAACTTTTTATGGCAGCATAAGAAGAGTTTTATGGAGATTTATAAAGTAGCTAAACTTTTTTTTTACGTTTTAAGTTTTGATTATGTCGATTGGTTGGTCTAAATAATTTCTTTCCGATTATATTCAAATTGGGATTCAACTTCTCTGTAAAAATAGAGAAATCCACTATCAGTTTATTGTGGTCTTAAGGGCCAATTGGTAAATTGATCTGTTGTGTTGTTGCTGTCGTATGTTTTTATTTCAGAATCAATATTTTCAATATGAGAAAACTAATCTTGTACCTGCAATATATTTTAGTAAAATTATTGAAGACTTTCGCTACGATAACAGCATCCCAGAAAATCATATGCGACCAGTTGCACCATGAAAAATACATACATCACTTTTATGTTGAGGAAAAAACAATACTCAATTATTAATTATTATTCATTATTTCGAATAACTAAATCTAACTAGTTAATACTAAGCCGAATTTAACAGCACCGATTCCAGCAATGAAGTGACTCGTAGAGATAGATATTAACTGTCGATCCCAGATCATCACTAACACTTATATATATAGTACAATCCCAGCCAGAAAAATTGTCAGGCATTCCAATAGAAGCCTTGTGGAAGTAAAGAACTTTTTCTTAATTGTTTCCATGTCAGTCGCATTGAAGCTTTGTGTAAGGGAAATGACGAATAGCTCATTCATTCATACTTTTTCAAAGTTCTTGCCAGCCAGCGTTCGCTTTGCACGAAAGTTCATGATAGTGATGAATGATTCATCATTGTTTACAGCTTAATTCTACAGAGATTTATTTAAACAAAATTTAAAACCCGCTTATATATTCTATGTCTTTCGTAAGTCAGGCATTCCTAATTGCTCTTGTGGAAGCTTGGTGAAAGCGGTAGAAAAGCTACAATTTGATTCCAAACAGATTTCATGTACATTTAAAGTCAGGCATTCCTAATTGCTTTTGTGGAAACTTGGAGGAAGCGGAAGAAAAGCTTTTCTATTTTTCCTCGTAATGACATATAATGTTAAAAAGAAATGAAGTGTCCAACGAAAGGCCATGCATCTACGCCTTCTGAGTAGAGCTTCCGCTTGTATCCTACGATGCTTCCAATTCTCGCTGGGATAGAATAAGTCTAATATATATAACAGTAACCTCAATACACCTACGTGTAGTTAAGACAACGTAAACTACGTCACATAGCCTCTTATATATTTTTATTTTAGAAGTGAAAACAAAAGAAAATTAAAATATAATTGAATTTCACTTTAACTTTGATTATGGAAATAATTCTGCTGGTAAATAATTTCAAATATTGTATTAGACTATTATCTATCTAGCTTGCATAGTCTACTAATATTATAATTCTTTTATACCAGAAATCGATCCAAGTCATCACAAGAGTTAAAAAACCATTATATCTATTAAATGAAATGTTAAACTAATATAAAGTAGCAGTACGTTATATGACCCGGGTTGTGTAGATTAAACACTCATTGTGTTATGCATCCGATATATTAGTTTAGTTATATGAGTTGTGACCAATCTCAAAGATCTAGATATAAACATAATATAATAATAATTATTATAATGCTTCATATTGATTTAAATTCGTTAAAAACTTTTACCTTTAGAATTATCGTTTCATAGTGAAAATTATTTGTATGTAGAGGTTATTTTTAGCCTTTTGCCATTAATTTGAATTTAAAGTTAGAAAATAAAAGAAAAAAGATAAAACTGGATAGTCACTTGTAAAAAATAATACGAAAAAGACAATTAAACATGTAAGCAATAAACTATATAAAACTGGACTGCACTACTTCTAAGAGCTGTTATAGTTCTTTCAAGACAATCCTTCTCTTGGCCATGAAAGATCCGCTATTTTCTTTATTTACCTTCAGTATAACGTACACATTGATGCCGCCCATGTTCAGAAGACCAGAAAAGAGTACCAATGGCCATAATCTGCTTGCCCGCCACTGAGTAGGTGCCACACATCTCGTCCACAACATCGACACCACATTTGGTTCTGTTGTAGTCCATTATCAATTCCGGCTTTCTGTTTTCCCCTGAATCTTTTTGCCGTCATGGTACATAGTTGAAGCTAAGTGCACCAACTTTTCCTTCTTATTTGGGACACCACAGTTCAATATTTTTGAAACCTAAAAAGGGAGCTGTGAGCTTTTCGGCCCTTGGTTGTCGTAAAGATATGTGGAATTTCAGCTTTATTCTGCCTCAAAGTGCCAAGTGCTGTCAATCCATAATCTTTGAGCAAATCACTCAACAGAGAAAAACTGGTGAACCAGTTGTACATAACGACATTTTGGTGGCTGTTCTTTATAGGTTCTACCAAACGGTTGACGACATCGCTTGGTGGATTGTTGTGATCGTATGGACCGTCATTTTTTCCAACGTATATTTCCATGTTATTAATATAAAAGGTTTGCGCTTCAGCCATCACAGAAATGTTTATACCATATTTACCTGGCTTGCTTGCTATATATTGCCTGAATTGAACCCGCGTCTTCTCCAAATGTCGTCAATTGTCACGTCGTTGCCAACAGCATAATATTTTTTTATATTGTCATTGATCTATTGGAAAACTTCACGAAAGGGCCCTATTTGTCTTCTTTCGACTCTTGTACGAATATCGTCAAAATGCAAAATTCTCAGAAAAAAAATGAAACCTTTCGCGTGACATGGTGGCTATGCATACATCGCAACCACTTCTATCTTTTTTCCAAGGATCTATTGTGTTCAGGTGGCCGCTCCTCAGTCTTCCGCAGAAATATAGTAATCTCAAAAGAGCTCTAAGTTGAACAATGTCTGCACACTTACAATCGCGTTCTCTAGAGAACTTGGATCTCATATCGTGAATGTAAATGTTGGTATACTGGACTATCTTTTGCAGTAAAGTCTCCGAAAATATAAGACTTCAGGCTTCTAACATGGATGAGCAAGATCTTACTTCGCCAATCGCTCCCGGTAAATGATAAACAATATTATGGGATCTTGCACGTACCCGATGGCGAACAAACTTACCACTGAGATGCTCCGTCGTTCCCAATAAACTTCCCTCACCTAAGATACTTCAAGAGTACACTTTCTAAGTATTCTTCTTCTATTGGCTGTAGTTCTTAATTTTCTTCAATTTGTTTGGGCAGAATCTGAACGTTATCGTTTGAATCCGAGGGCGTGTCTGAATTTGCTTCCTGCTAAGTTTCACTTTCATGTTCACTACGTTCCTCTAAATCTTCTACTTCCGAGACATTTTCTTCTCCGCTGTCTTCTTCTTCAAGGAAAAAAGAAACAAAAATATAACTAAACATACAAAAAGTAATGTAACAAGAACCGTTGCAACCGGGTGTTTTTCACCCATAATCACTTTGCACGTCCGTTGTCAACAAGCGCCGCGCTCAAACTCCGCGGTGCGGATGCGTTAACTACCGGTTCAAAGGTACTTAAAATCTTGAGTTGCCAGAAGGCTCCGAAGAAAATAGAAAACCAAATTTAGGTACTCTGTGGTATTTTTTACCCAGTGCCGCCGGGTTAAAAGCTAAATCTTTCTTTGAACTGATGACAGATCCAGCCTATCTATGTGATGGGTTTACAAAACTTCGAATAGAGAATATTGAGACAATATTCCCTGAAAAGCGCCTTTTATTAAAATTAAATTCTCTAACTGAAGCCGAATCCATAAATACTGTAAGTTTTTGGGAATATATAATTCAAATAAAAAATACTGCTGGTAATAGTATAGTATGTATGCAAATTTGGCTAAATTTGCCTTCAATTTATGTGTTTTTGTTAATTATTTTGTTTATCTTTTAATAAAAATTGAAAATAGAATTTCGCCTTTTTAATTGTATAGAGCTTACTAATAGTATTTCTGAATGACAGCATAATACACATGTAGTAACATATATCAAACATATATTAGTCTTCTATAGTAAAAGTAGGTATTTAGTATACCTATACATATTTATTTTGAAGCTTTAATAAATTATTGTTTTTTTCTTCACTTTTGCTACGTATTTATATTGAGTCTTTGCTGTTCATACTCTTTGCTATAGCTATAGTGCAAATGTGACCAATAAAATTTCATCTACTAAAACCTTGCTTGTGCTATTTCAAGAATGTTTTGCTACTGAGTGCTACCATAGATGGCACAAGAACTAGATGTGGCATGGCATACTAGCGCACAGTATACGTATTGTGAAATGGGTAGTGCTTCTGGAATGGACCGTAACATGTTTTAGAGCGTGCCGGAAGCAAATGTTTTTATAATAGCAGTTTTTTATATATTTGATCGACTTCCCCAACACTTCAGATACGAAAAAATATGAATCACTCGACATATACATCATTTCAAATGTTGTGGTCTTTTCCGGAATGGACGCCATGGAAGCCATATAAATTTTGTATACTTTTTTGGTACTGCATGCATCTAGTTCTTGTGCCCATCTATGGTGCTAAGTATCTTAGTGTAGTGCTACACCCATTTGCTACGCTAAGAAATTTCTAAACGGTCACCCTGGTATATGGTGACTTTAGAAATTCATGTCTCAAAAATGAAGCCGAATACCATCACAAGGGTTTGTATATAGATAGATAATATATAAATATAAAAATAAAAAAAAGTGCTAGAAATCTTAAGTACTAAATAATACTATTTTCTTGAAAAAAGTACTACTATTAACAAAAAAGTTTATTCGTTCGGTGCCAGTCTATTCTTTTCTGAAAACTTTAAAACATTAAGCATCATTTGGCGTTCGAATCAGAAAAATCGGTTGCTTCGTTCTCAAGATATGACTTGTTTATTATTTAATTCTTTAAAAATATTGCCGGCCCCTGGCGAAGGTTGGCTGCGTAGTGTGCGGATATTAAAGTGTTAAAATAGGTTTTACGATTTAAATATGTGTTCCGATGCGAACGTGAATACCATTTACTTACTCTATGAAAACATTTTTAGAACAATCTCAAAGTTTAATTGTAGTCATGCCTATGTGTATTCATACATATTATTTACTACTCGCGTTTTCGTTATTTTTTCGCGTTTTGAGTGCTTTCTCTAAGTTTTTGTTTTTATACCCTAGACAATATCAGAGGTTATGATAAGTTTGATGGTATGTTTTGTAAAGGAACGAGACAATGATGTCACAGCAAATTTAATTAGCTATGCGCATGCAGAGTATCATCAAACATTTCGATTATTGCATGTTCATCCGCTTGTACTATTGGTTTTTCTTTTCTTCGTCCGTTTATTCTTCTATCCGTCGGTTTCCTCTTTTCCTCGTCTATTTCACTCGATCATTTGTAATTAGATTAATAATCATGATTACAGATCAATCATGATTACCCATCAATATTAATCATAATTACATCGCGTAATCTTAGGAAAAAGTAATAATCATGATTACATGATTAATTTTTTTTTGATTACACATGAAACTTTTCAAGAGATTTTAATATTTAATTCTAAGAAAACAAACAATCTGTAATCGTTGGAATTTTTATTGTAGAAAACTCGAAGACAATGTTGAATTATGAATTAATTGGAGTCAGTACAAGAAACGTAAGTGGTTTGATTAACATCTGATCATACACTTAAATTCGAGGATCTTGATTATGTGTGAAAAAAGATAGCGAAAAAGATTAGATTTCTGGGGCGTATAAGAAAGTCGTTGAGCACGAAAAATGCAATAATGCCTTTTAACGCATTGATTTTGCCACACTTTTGATATTGCTCTACATTATTATATGCTAGTTCGAATGAATCCAAGGGCGGAATGCAACTGTTGTAGAATAAGACAATATGAGTTATTCTGAAATGCAGCATATATACACCAGTTAGAATCATGCTCGAAGCGCTGCAATGGGTAAATATTACAGAACATGTCACAATATTCGATATATACATTACACTTCTGCAGGAGACGAATTTCACTCACGACACTTATACACAACTTAAGCGTGCACAAATGGCCATGATTTCACTAGACCCAACAAAAGGCTTTTGATAGCGTCTCGCACGAGTATCTCTTGACTGTTCTCGAGGCATTTGGGTTTCCGCCCAGGTGACTCGATATCGTCGGGAAACTGTATAGAGATTCAGCGATTTTGATCAAGCATCAAGGACAAGTTCTGGCTCCTATCTCGTTTCATAGAGGTAATGGACAGGGCTGTCCATTGTCAGGTATGCTTTATGATCTCTCGTTGGAGCCTGTACTGGTGAATCTCCGTCGAATGCTCGGACAATATTCGGTTCATTTACCATATGCCAATGTGAGGCCTCTTATGTTGGCGTATGCCGATAAACTTTCTATTTTCGTGACGAGAGATGAAGCTTTTCCGGTCGCTCGTGCTGTTTTTAAACAGTACGAACGTATAGCGGGCGCTAAATCAACCTTAGTAAGAGCCAAAGCTGAACATCCAATGGAGTAATAGTTGCCTGAAATATTTAGGTGTGTATATCGGACGCGACAGTAAATCAAATAATAGCCGCATTGCTCTGGAGAAACTCTCTAGAGCTCTAAACTCATGGCTTAGTCCAATATTTCCGTTATCCTTAATGGGTAGGTCATTCGTGATAAATTATCTGATTGCCTCGTTCATCGTTCATCTGCTAAAGTCTGAGACGTTTGATGAAGGGTTCGTAGCTCTTCTTCAAGCAAAAGCGATAGACGCCTTTTGGTGCGGAAGACGATGCGTTGCTGAAAGCACGCTCTGTCTGCCAGTCAAGATAGGTGGATTAGGTCTCACTAATTTGATTGTGAAATCAAGGTGTGTCCAAGTGCGTGCATTCCAAAGAGTGTTTTGCCAGAGAGACAATTTGATTTCTCAACTGTTATTGAATGTACTAAGAGGGCTCGGCATAGTGGAGTATTACTACCTGCTCTCTGTTCGAACACTCTATCCTCGTGACTGGCCACAGGATCTAATCTCAGACCTGGGGCAGAATCAGGCCAGCAGTTCACCTTAAGTGGAATGCTCTACGGTACACGCAATTCACGTCGATTCCAATCAGGATTAATCCTGAATTAATGGATTCAGTGTTCATTAATGCTCGGGGTTTTGAAGCTGACACGCATACACTGACAGTTCTCGGAGATATTATTGATATCTCTGGAAACTGTCGATTAAACACTAACACTACGCAACAACATTACCTGGGTGCTTCTGGCCGGGAGAGATTTCGCTAACCTGGGGCCAGTGATGCTTGCATTTTGAACTGACCATAGAGGTCTACGATACTACAGGCTGCCCTCGTGGGACTCTATAACGGTTTCGGGTAAATTTTTTAGTTCGTTCGGCTATATAGTTTTTAATTCGGTTTCGGTCTCGGTGTTAAATTTCAAAATTTTACGTTGAAAATTTTGGAAATTTGGACCGTCTTGGAACTGCCACTTACGCAATTGTCAAAATTGGGACTTTTACATTTTTTGTCTATCTTTTAGATCCTTTTCAAAAGGATCCGTATCCGTTAGTCTGTTTTGAGAATTTTACGTAATTTGTTTTTACATATTTGTGTCACTCTTTTTGTATATTGGTCTTTTTGAATTGTTTTAAATGTTCGTATTTGTCCCTATTGACTTTTTAAAACATTTAGTTTCGATAGCCTTTTTTTATTTACACTTTCTGTTATTATTTAACATTGATTGGAGCACATTAGAAACTTAGGTCAAATTATAGCATATTTTAGGCAAGGCATGATTTTTTTCCATCTACCTTATTATCCAAGATGGCCTTAAGAGAGCTGAAAGTATGAATTCAAGGAGCTTCTTTGTTATAATTATGATTGTTTATACTTTGTCTATAAATCGCAAAATACCTATTATAGGTATGCAGTTGTCTATGAGAAGTTTTCATGCGCATTGATGTTGACTGAACCTGAACTGACAATATTGCGGGGAATCGAAGAGATGTGCATACCAGACATCCCCTTTTAATGGAAGTTTTCCATAATGCATTTCCTATTTCCAGTAAACTTTTCAAAGTAACCAGGAAAAGCTTTATTTAATCACTAGCGTCAGTAGGAATACTTGCAATCGTTTGCAATGCTTCTTCTCGCTGGAGGAGCTATGAATTTACTTCTATATCTGCAGTTGACGGGTAGCGTCGAATTATTATATGACCATATATGTATGTATATACCTAAGTACTATTATAATTAAGCCATTGACAGCATTGAAGTTTTTCCAGTCATTTAAATACTGAAGTATCTATCAGACAGATTTGATAAATCTGAAAAGCTGTAAACTCTCTCACTGCACTGTAAAAAATGTGCACAATTGTTGCCATAAAGCTTAGGTATTCTTCTCTAAAATGTAGGGACTATTCCTTAAAATGTAGGGAATATTCACAAATATGTAAAGAATATTGACAGCATTTTAGGGGATATTCCCTACATTTTAGGGGATATTCCCCACAGTTTAGGGAAAAATACATAAGCTTTGTGGCAACAATAGTGCATATTTTTTACAGCGGTGTTTACCTTTAAAATCTTCGACCGGAAATGACTTTTCTGACTCCATATAGGTACGATCAGATTGCGGAAATTAAAGTTGCATTCGACAATATGGTCCCCATGCATGTTAAACAGTCTAAGGGAATACTCTATTCTGAAAAGAAACGAATGCATCTAGTTTTATTTCAAAGAAGCAGCCCTGCGGGAGCTTTTTTGTCTGCCTTGCCTTTCAAGTTATACTTTAGTTGTGCTTGTGTAATTCTACGATTATTTAAAAAAGTAGAAAGACGGTGGTGGGTGGATTGGAATTTGCTTTGACTTTTCGTTTTATAACATATTGTTTTGGTGGTTGTAAGCTTCACATTTATAGTTCTGCAGTATGTTGGTTTATAGAACTTTGAATTTAGTTTTAGGAGGCGGCAGATAATTGCCACCCTTTCATAGATATTTGCCTGAGCTTCTTAGACAGTCTGATTGTTAAGGTGTAAAAAACCCCATATCATAGTTACGTGGAAGTGATTTTGTGTGATTATCAGTGCAGCTTTCATAAGATCTATGAGTCATTTTTAAGTTATATCTTCAGTGTAGATGTGAATAATATAACTGCCCATCGAATCATTGTTCATATCATTTTAACGTGAACATGTCCGCAGAGAGAAGCGCTCAGTTGCAGATTCTTGGAACGCTTGTAGAGTGCTTGTACGGTAGGACTCTTGGAGTGTTTATAGGGAATACAGAATGGAATCAATATAAAAGCTTTATTCAAAATTTCAGTTTTATTCTGAATGCACTTCGTTTAATTTTAAATCTATAATAATTACAAGGGAATGTTTTTGCTAAACAAAAAAAGCAATACTTTTATATTATATTATTAAAATATTTGCATAACCACACTTTTCACTTGACTACTAAAATTTCAATTAGCTGCACGCTTCAACTAAGAATGAAAAAACGCAGCAGTTTCAGATACATATGAGTCATCTTTTCACAACAAAAAACAGATACGTTATGAATAAGCCTAATCTCAGAGAAGAGATCTGCTTCCCCAAAGCTTCCGTTGGCTGTGGTAAGATTACCGCTTGGAAAAGATATTTTCTAGCTATGGTGTAGAAGCGCTTCCCTTGACAGGCGCTTGAAATATTTCCCGCTGGGTGTTCATCTTGGTATCATGTGTCCAATTTAGATTTGGATTTAATTAGATTTTACAAGACTTTATGTAGCATGTTATATGGTAAAAGTACCAATAATTTCTTAGATAGATAGCTAAAGAATAATTTTTTCAGGATTATTGCTGTCTCCCTGTCTCTCTCGCTCTCTCTCGCTCTCTCTCTATCTCTCTCTCTCTCTCTCTCTCTCCCTCTCTCTTGATATGTGCTCCTTTTAAAGATCGTGAAGATGGGACGCAGAGGAGATTTCCGAATGTTTTCCATTTAAATGTACACGTTTGTTGTTGGAAAGAAATAAGAAACAAAATAACAAGAAATGTGAAAGCGCAGATTACATTAGAAGGGGCGGAGTTATCAGATTTTACTCTCACAAAATGTTCCCGCGCTTTTGTGAGAATACGTTTTTCTGAAATATTGAGAGAGTTTATTCCGAACTTGTTGTTGTAATCGCAAGTTATGTCCCAAAGTTGTTGCTGTAATCCAATGACATTTGAAAAACACGTGCTTCTGTTTATATTCGTTTTGCTTTGAAGAGAGTGGGATGCTCTTATACTGGATTCTCTGATATTTTTGGGAAAAATGAGAATTTTATTTGACAGAAATTTTGCATCTCCTTTCAGCACTTTGGTCATGGCGAAATTTATCTTTTTTTTTGAAAAATTGAGCTAAGTTGACTCGATGCACATTATTATGAATAGTTTGAAAAGATTTTGAAAGTATTCAAGAAGATTTTATCATTCGGGTAATCCCACGCTCTCTCAATTTTTGTATTTCACTCATTGTCTCAGTCGCACTACGAAAATGCATAGCCAAGCTCTTTTCCCAAATTGATTGGAAAGACTTAATTATATGACATATACATAGCTCTTTCTTTCTTGAAAAGAAGAAAAAATTCCAATTTTGTTCGGCTTTGCCCTATCTTCTTATTTGGTTATGATGAGGAACGGGTGCCGGTTGTTTGAAAGAATAACTCAGCTTTTCGAACTTCAAATATAAAATTTTATTTAACTCTTAAACTACTATCACAATCCATAGACACTTAGACCTATTTATACAAACTAAAATTCAAGATCAAAATTCAACTTAAACATATTTAAAAAAAAAACAAATAAAAAAAAACAAATTCAAATTCAAATCAAATCAGTGACCAGAATACATTGTTTGTAAATAGAACTTTAATTAGTAGAAATGCTAGCGTGTGGTCAGGAGGGCAGCAAATTGCCTTTCTAAAGAAATTGCGCAGATTTCAATATAGAATTATGCTGCTACTACGTGTAAGCAGCAGGGTAGTAAATGACATACACAATCAATCTCTGTGAATTATTTAATGGGTGCTGCTACGTGTGGTGCCATCTCTTGCAGATTACTCTCTGCTTCAGAATTATGTGGGCAGGAGAGTTTGCAAATTAGTCTCTGCGTCAGAATTATTCTCTTGCTTAGGTGTGGGCAGGAAGGTTGCAGATTAGTCTCTGCGGCAGAATTAAACTTCTGCTTAGGTGTGGGCAAGAAGGTTGCAGATTAGTCTCTGTGGTAAAATTATTCTTCTGCTTAGGTGTGGGCAGGAAGGTTGGAAATGGTAGGAATTTTCAGATTAGTCTCTGACATTTAGAATTAATCTTCTATGTTGGAGGTTGGGAATATTATTCTTGACTTTTAGATTAATCTCTAAGCCAGATGAGATCTATACCAAGAATGATTTTCTGCTGCGGTTCGTCGGCTTTATATAGCCGCCGCATGCAGTTATGAGCTTTCGCCTCTCGGTGTTGTAGCAACGTTTGTTGAATTTGCTTAAGCTTTGACTGAGGCGAAATCAGCTGACTGTGTCGTGGCATGACATTTTTGACGTGCCAAAATGTAAATACACGGAGGTATGTATAACTTGGTGCATTTCAAATTATTTATGTAATTTGCTTTGTATTTATTCGCGTTTTTGATTGCTTTAGAAAAAATACGAGCCATGATGGAGGAAATTCAGCTTGTAACAAGATTTGTTGCAGCTTTTTACGCTTGTTGGCAGCAATTTTTTACACAGTTTGAGATTGTGGAACTGCCATGGATAATTAGGATTTAGATAAGTATTCTTTTTTATAACCTTTTTTTAAGGTTTAAAGTCTTTGTGGGTTCCTTTTTCTTTCTTTTTAGGAATGTGTTTACATCGGGAGAATTACAATACGTCGCGTCGGTGAACTGAACAGAATTTCTTTCAAAAATCTCTTATGAGTATATAAAGGGAATACTTACACCTCCTATCACGAAAGTGGAAACGCGAATATTTTTGGTAATGGTAGACACGCAATATACCTATGTATAATAATAAGTGTTTCGATCAGCTGATTTCATTACCTCTATGTAAATGGCAGGGAATCGGGTAGTTTCATCACTCTGGTTAACCTGACTTTTAATCGAAACAAATATAAAATTCATAAAGATAAATTCTAGTTTGTTGATCTTTTGATTATCTATCGAATATTGTTGATATTGGCAATTCAAATACGAATTGATCATAAAATTTATGGTTTTCCGTTCAAAACTGTAAGAAAAATGCAGTTTTTATGACATTGTAGTTGGTTAGGGGAATGCTCTAAGAAAGGCGTTGGCGGACAAGTAGGTAGTTGCTGAGATCTTACTAATTTCCAAAAGTGAACTGCTTGTACTTATAGCTATGTCTAAATTTAGAAGTGATTCCCCCTATGGTCTTTGTTATACTTCATCGGCGGATAGGGGAGCAAAAATATTATATTTGTAATGTAGATATATTTTTTTATTTTATTTGTATTATTAATTCAAGCTCAGTGGATACCCTATGTAGTAACGCACAGCACGGCAAGAAAGAGATAGGGATTAGCGTCCATAATGAGAGTCGCGGATATTTAGAGGAACGCCTTGAATGCCGTACTGTGCATACATCGCTTAAGGACAGAATTGCCGGAATATTTGAAAGGCAAAGCCATATTCAAGAGTTGAAAGTTCCTCGTGGAAAGAGAGCAAGGTGCGATCGAAAGACAGAAAATTAACTCGCAATATAACAGCTGCCAGTACATTTTAAAAAATTGTGCTTTAACTGTCTTCATAAATAAAATTTAATGCATAATTAGATGGCATAATAATAATATTATTCTTTAAAATTATTAAAACTTTAATACATAAAAAAACTTTTGAACTTTCTAGTAAATTCGGCTAATTTCGGTGTGGGGTGGTCCTTCTCGAGCTCATGGTAAAAAAATCAGGGTAGAAACTATAAATAAAAGGTTAAAAAAATGGAAGAGTAAAAAAATCGTTATGAATCCAACCGCACGATCACACTCTCCACTCTTTAATTTATACCCGACGTGCCCCTTTTGGTCAACCCCTATAGGGAGTGGTACAGCCCTCAACACCTCAAACCTCATCTATAATTTCACGAACCTATTCTTTTTTAGCCACCACTGCAAATACAACGAAAAACACAACATTCTTCTAAGACATTCGTGTGCAAAGTCCTACACCCAGGAAAATTGGGTTTTTTACATGTCCACTCTCCTCCCCTTTAAACCATGAATTTACGCTTAATAGAAACAAATGGCTTATTCTGAATTGGACAACCTCACGGAAGGAATAATTTCTGAGTTATTCAATTGGCTCTCCAGATCCTGAGATCATTCATGGAATGTTACAAAATTCATAAAAAACCTAGCTCAATTTTTTTTTCTGCTCACATTTTCACGTCCGAACCCGCTCTGACCAATTTCCCCTTCTTTCATATCCGCCTTCACACTCCATTTTTATATACAACACTCGACCCCTTGTCCCTCTCCGTTATTCGCAAAAAACATGGAAAATACCAAAATTTTGACTCAACTCAAGCAGTGAGTTCGCGCAATCTTAACTTAACATTTGAGCTCTTATTTATCGCTCAAAATTTGAGCAGACACAGTGGATGAGTGACTCAAGTCTTAAGCGGACTCACTGCTTGGCCGGACTCACTGGTTGAGCGGATTCAATGCTTGAACGGTCTTAAGTCTTGAGCGGACTCACTGCTTAAGCGGACTTACTGGTTGAGCGGACTCAATGCTTGAACGGACTCAAGTCTTGAGCAGACTTATTGCTTGAATGGACTCATCATTTGAGTTGAGCGGTCTCAAGTCATGTTTTAACTGATATAAGAAGAAACTGATTTAATTAGCTTGAAATTTCAATCAAATAGGAAAAGCTCACAAAAAGTCTTTGATTATATTAATTTAGCTTTTGTTAATTTTGTTTGCCCATCCGTATGCCAGTCCGTCCGCCTGTCTGTCCGTCTTTACGATAACTAGCGAACGCGGGTACTTAGAGAGCTAAAATTTAGCAGACGGACTTTAAAAAAAATGAACTAAATGTAATTTCAAAAATGACTTAATCGGGCAACCCATTCTTGGTGTTGCCATATAAAAAATTACGTTTTTTATCTAGGCTATCACAAAAATTTGCTCTTAGACCAATTCCAGTTTTTTTTAACTTGCTACTTAATAAGAAAATAAAAACACCTTTTTGACAACTGATCTTTATTTATTAATAGTTTGTTCAATTGATTGCACACTTTAACAGTGGCATTATTTTGCTCGCATACATCTCGTCCTCCATAATTATTTTTCATTGCCTGCTTGTCATCCTTATTGTCTTGCGAGGTGGAAGCATAACATGTAACTCTATAGAAAATGAACATGAATAAGAATTTTTAGGGCACCTTTTGAAAAATAAAATTTAAAAAATAATAACCATTATCGGTGGGATCAATCATGAGAAAATGTTCTTCTATGATTTGGTAGCAATCAGAATGTCTATACCAGGGGTGGCAAACCTTTTTTGGAAGTAATCATTTTGGAAGCATCAATTTACACCCCGCATGATAACAGATAGTTTCATTAAGGGATTGTGTTCTGAAATATTTATCGATGAATATATTAGTGAAGGTGCAACATATCTTGGTGCAGATATTCAGTTTGTGCTATCGTCGTCGCCAGGACCTTCAAGCACTCCATCTTGCCCCAATATACCAAAAATATCTGCAGACAGAAAGTGCTCTCAAAATATGGATCCCGTTGGTCTTGTTTTCTTAGATGCAGAAAAAGAAAAACTCCAATACCTTAAGCGAAAGGAAGTTTCCTTTCGAGTAGTTACTCGCGAGAAGCGGATGGAGAAAGATGTAGATGAAGATACCTCATTTTTTAATAGCTTGCTGCCACATGTTAGGTCATTAGCTCCTCGGCAAAAGATGAGGTTTCGCATTAAAGTTATGCAACTTCTTGGGGAAGAATTTCACGATCAGTATATGGAGGCTAGTAATGTTAGCCAGCCACACATTTTACCGAATGCATTTTCATTAATAACGGTTTCCAACCAACACTGCAATTCTAATGCATCCATACTTCAGACTCAGTGTTAACTGATAAAAATTTTTCCGCTCAGAATGCCGAAAACTTTGAAAATGCATTCGAACATCCAATATCGTAATTTTTTATTTGTTTTTTTTTAAGTTTTGTAATTCTATACTGTAAAATAATAAAGAAAACAATTTCGTTACCGTAACGTGATCATTAGTCTTTCTGCTATTCCTCTTGGTTGTTTGTGGAATTTCATCCAATTTTTCACAATTTGTCCGTCAATCTTCTCTAAAATGTAGTCAAATGTAGATATGTCCATGCGCATAAATTCATTAAATCGTTGTCGGTCTCTTCGGAGATCTTTATATCAATGATGAAATTCACCAAAATCACCTCTCTTACAGTTAATTTCATGAATACGGTTTGTATTTTTTTTTAATTTTTTAGAGTGTTGCATTTTGCCTATACGCTTTAACGAAAAGTCGAAAACTGTGACTGCACTTTAGCAAAATTTCAACTTCTGAAATAACAATTTTGTGGTAGCTTTAAGCAATGTGCGGTGCTTCGATGTGGCCATTAATTGCGAGATGTGCAAGGTAAGATGTGCTAGGGAATGATTGGTTATGTGCTGTGCTATGTGCGGTGCTAGGTGCCGTGCGGCGTTGTGGCCAAGCACTAAGAATAAAATAAAACAAGTAAAAAAGCTAGAATTGTTCTAAGACCAATTCTTATGATACCCTAGATGAATGCTCGTATAAAATTTCGTATGATCACCGATCTATGCAAGTTTGATTTTTGAAGTGGTTTTTCGCATATATTTCTAGAACGGTTTGTCGAACAGAAAAAATGATTATAACCAATATTATAGGATTTCGTATTCTGAAGAAGTTTTTGGTACAATAAAAATGTCTTGGACTGATCGTTTTCACAATATACGTTAAAATCCCAAATTTTTATATGGCAACACCAAGAAGGATTTGCCCGATTTAGTCCATTTTTTAAATTTTATTTGCTAGTACAAAGAGAACACCATGTACCAAATTTCAGCTATCTATATCGATGCGTTCTCAGGCAGTGTCCAAATATATAGTGGAAAACGAAAGTTTTGTATGGCAACCCCACGAAGGAGTTGCCCGATTTGTCTCATTTTCGAACTTAATTTTACTTTTTTTTTAAAGTCCGTGTACAAAATTTCAGCTCTCTAGTTATATGCGTTCTCGAGGTATCGTGCGCACAGACAGACAGACAGACGGACGGACGGACATGCAAAAATCAAAATAACTTTTAATATTATGCGTGGGTGTCCAATTCATTTTGCTCTACCATCATTATTTCGAGGTGTTACAAACGGAATGACAAACTTAGTATACCCCTATAGATTTCATCTAGGGTGTAAACATATAAGATTGCGCTAAAATTCTGCAGAATTCGATAAAATAATAATTTTTAATAGTGCACCTAAGTACTGATATTTTACTAGTATATACAGAATTATTTAATATGTCAATAAATAATTACTTGAAAATTTCAATTAATAAATAAGTAATAGGTAATTGCAAGAAAATTTTGCTTAAAATGTGGATCATGAAATTGAGTGGAAATAAGATAAAAAAAAATATTTTAATTTATCGGGAATCGTGTCGTGGGCGCAAAATAAACCGATTACGGGCGCATTTGTGTCCGAGGACGTAGGATTGGCCACGCCTACTCTATACTCTTCGCCGAAATTCTGTTACACCATTCCAAAGTAGGGTAGAGTCGCTAGTGGTCAGCACCTTAACGCATTTTCTTGAAATAATAACTTGTAACAATTTTTAAATAATTAATTTTGGGGATGTAGACACAGGAACATTAACCTCAATATATGTATTTTAAATTTACAATACTAAAATATCGCAATTTTTCATTTATTAATTAAAATTGTAATAAAAATAGAAAATTGGGAAAATTCTCCTAAAGTCAGCACAAAGAACCCAGTGCTCGGTATTCTAGTTTCCTTTCTCCAGCATGCGGTTTAAATTTAAGTTTTATATGAAAACAAATTAAAAAAAGCAGTAAAGTTTTGAATTTTAATTTCATTTTATTAAATTATCGATTCAAATTTGCCTTCGGGATAGATTTATAAAAAGTTATCTCTCTTATACCTATGTTTATTGATTCATAGGCATAGGTATATCACATCAAGTTATGGTTTTTTGGTACAATGCAGATCACATTTTATTTAGACGTTTATGATTGGATTTCAATATTTCTTTTATCCACTAACAAAATCATATCTTAAAATTATAAAATTTTATTAAATTCACATTATGAATTATGAGCTAAAAAATAGGAACTCATTACAAACGTCCATAAATAAATTTCAGGTTTTTAAATCACATCGTACTCAACTAAAAAGTGGAAACTTATTTCAGTCATGAGGAATAAGGCAGGTCACTACATAGCGTATCTTAGCCTCTGCAAAAGTTAAGTCTGACAAACACGTACATTTTAAATGAAACCACTTTTCACATTTGTCACAGCCAATATTCTTAAGTCCATCCTCTTCAACATCTGTAAACAACTCATTCTCACAACTCTGACAGAAAATTCTATTCAGCTGCTTTTCCTTCTTTTTTTCACCTTTATGTTTTGCGCCAGATTTTTGTAGAGTATTTTCAGCCTTTCGATTTAATCTATTAATTTTTTTTTAGTTCAGCGGCTGCTTTTTTATCTGCCTTTATCTTTTCTTTCTTATCATAGTTTTCTTTCCAAGTTGCAGAGGAAATATCCATGGGAAGTTTACTTTGTCTGTTTGTTTTTCTTGAAGGTGAAAATGGCTTTGGATAAAACACAATGCCTTTCAAATGTAGCTGGGGAAGTAGGACCCGAATCCAACAACATATTTAAGGTAGATTGAACAGACTCTTCTTGATTACTTTCTTGATCAATATCTCTTTCGGTTGGGCCTTCATCGTCAATATTTTCCTCCAAAGAAGGAGGGTTATTTTCCTGTGCTTTTTCAATTATTCGAATAACTAAGTTGTAGTCAATATTTGCCTCTGCAAGGTTATCTTTAATTGATTCGACTACTTTAATTGCATTAGTATATGCGTTTGCGGATAGGCCGCTGGTCTGTGTATTAATGTGCTCATTTATCGTCTCCAGAGCATTTTGGACGCACTTGGTGTAGTGAACAGCATTAGGGTTAAATGGGTATATACCACATTTCCGGAACGAATTTTTAGTTTGCAGCATTGCACAAACATTTTCTTTCGTGATTGCTTTTCCATGATTTCCGGGCATGCGTTGATACTCCCTCACAACCCCTTTGTAACCATCCTTAAGTCCTTTAAAAAATCCCATATTAGCTGGCATTATGGCTCTCACCTTTGACACGGTTTCTGGATTTCGCAGACTAAGTTCTGGATGACGTTTTAAAAATGCGCAGTACAATTTCTTTCCTGGTCTTTCATCCGTGAAAAGTGTAGATCTTTTACCTTCCAATATTATTCTTTGCACCGTATTGAGGAGATCATCAGGTTTCTGAGGAAATCCGCATTTAGCTAATCCCACCAACCACTGCACTAACTTCGTTTCCTCCTCAAGAGAAAGAACTGTATGTGGGCCCATTCTTCTAGGACCTTCTTTGACACGTCCATGGATTCTATCCTGCAAAGTGCCCCGAGAAACATTGAATTCTTTACTAGCCTGCATGATATTCAGCCGTTTCTCTCGCACAGCCCTCAAAGCATCTGCCAAAGCCTGCTCGCTGTACTTATGAATAACCCGTCTTTTGGAATTCATTGCCCAATATACCAATATAGAAAATATATATAACACGATTAATTGCTTGCGATGTATGCTTGCAATGAGCTAGCCTAGATTCGAACTAAGGAACGATCCCTGCAAACATAATGAAGCAAAAGAGATGCATAAGCAAATTGCAAAAGCCAGATCTCATTTCGAAACAAATTTCGATAGCAAATCGTTTTCAGTACTGAAAATGATGAAAACAGAGCGCTGTAGCGGCATTTTCATGATAAAATTCTCGAAGAAATATCCAACAACCATAACACATTCATAAGCATGAATGCATCATTTATGCATTATAGGAGAATACTCGAAACTGTGAGCAAAGAATATGTTAAGTGTACTCTGCGGCTTGAAGCAACGATTCTCGAATCGAAGATAATTCGATAATAGGATAACTTATTTGCAGGGGCTAGTTTCCTATTTCGAGTAGCACCAGCAAGGACTTCATTGTCAAAAGTGTACTGACTAGTGGATTAAACTAATTTTAAATGAGATCCAGTCTCCAGCTTGCTGTGCTGGGGATAGACAACTCAATGAAATATCGTTTCCTTAACACAGCACCTGTTACCTATGATAGAATACTTTTTTCATTAACTTACCACTTATTTCACAAGAAAATAAACAAAATATCTAACACTTTCCACTATTTATTTTTAAACAAAACCTGTTCATTACCATCTTCAATAGGATTGCTAAGGATACTGACGATAATAATACAACTACGAAGGATAAGTGCAATAAAATTTTTTAAATTTCTTGAGAACAGGTTTGAGGGCATGCGTAATTAGTTGTTCGCAGGAAAATTTGTGAGATTATATTCTTATTTAAGGCAATTTTGTGTAAAAAGTGCTGAGCACTGGGAACTGCTGACTTTAGGCGGTACTACCCTATCCTCCTTTTCAATCTTAATATTTTAGAAATATGTCGATAAACTTTAAAATCGGCGATTCATGTAGCTAACGCTTTACTACTACAGCTCGCATAGATTCGCCGTTCAGTCTTGGTTGCTTGTTAGCAAGTTTATCATCGTCTACTTTTGTTTCTATTCTTTCGCCGCTTACGGTATTTTTTGTTCATTAGTTAAATTTTACAAGTCCTCCCTGAGTACTTGCATATATTTTTTCGTTTTCAGCATCGATTCTTAATATTACAAAAAAGTAAGTTGGTAAATCTGTTTCATTGAAGTAATTTTCTAAGTGAAGTAGAGTTTCATTATTCCATCCAGATTTTTGGTTATGGTTAACAGTTGTTCGGGCAATTATGTATAGCAAATGGCTTATTTTTCAAAGTATTATTTGCAATATTTCGAAATCGTTGAAAACATAGAAAGAATAGCGAAGTACTCAATACTTTTCGAGTCAAATGCAAATTACAGTGCCCGGAAAAAATACAATCCATCTTTTCTGCGAGCCGTAAGACTGAGATAAGCTGAGATAGGTATTTGCGAGTAAGTACTATTCTTAAGTCGTTATGAAATTTATATTTATGATTTTCAAATCTTGCAGAACATGCGTATTTAAATCGGAATTAAAATTTCTTCAAATAAATTAATTGGACTCTAATGCACCTGATGTTCAAATATTTAAAGTGAACAATTTGTCGATTTTGTGATTGACACGATATAGCATATTGGGTCACTGTATTCTTCTGTATAGATGGTCTTGCAGATCCAACTATTTTTTTCTCCTTGGGCACTAATCTTCTTCATAATAATTAATTTATGTCTATCCAAATGAAATGCACGTCGCGTCGATAATAGGAATTATTTGTATGAAAAAAGCTAGCAATAAGAAGCAAACTAAAAAATAAAATGTATATTCCATTTTTTTTTTGAATTTCAAGAATTTTTTGCCCGGGGTCCTGGCTGGACTACAGAAGCATCAACATCTACTATTGATTCCAGTGGAGCACAAAAATGCGTAGGGAAACAGTAGCAAAGAAATAAACAAACTTCTCCTTGATTATATACTTAACAATCTAATGCCATTTAATACTGTGGAATCACATTGTCTGCAAAATTTATTAAGTGTTACCACTCAAAGAAAAATTACTGTAATGAGCAGACCATCTTTAGTAAAAGTATGATGCAATGGTTGAAAATATCAAGGAAGCTTTAAAAGAATGCAAACATCTTTGCCTCACAGTGGATTGCTGGATTGCATAAACGACGACCTTCAAAAAGAAACTCGTATTCTTTCTTGCAAAAGGATACAAGGCAGTAGTAATACGTTCGATGTATGTATACTAGCAAGAGAAATTGGTGATATTCTAAAACTATATAATATTTCTGACAACATAAAATATATAATGACAGATAACGCAGCATGTCCTGTTTCATGTGGCACCAGTTTTGATTTCAGAAAGTGCTCTCACTGTCAATGCTACCAACTGTACTATGTTGAGTTTCTTAAGTACTTCTAGTACTCTCATCTGAGCACCTTTATATCTTAATGTGGAACACGGCACGGTTACTGTAGGTAAACTGAGATTACGTGCCTTCACGACGATTGGGCTTTTACTTATTTCTCCCGAGTTAGGTAGAGCAGCGATGCGTATGGAGCAGCTTACTAGCTTTACTCCTAGTGCGATTCAATGGAGCAGCTTACTAGCTTTACTCCTAGAAAATGAAACAACTTGTGTTCTGATGATACTACTGCTACTAACTAACTAACTGACTTCTTTATTAAAAAATCACAGAATATTTATACAATTCTCGACTTAATACTATTGCTATTTTCCTATTACGCTAAGCTAATTTCAACACAGCATTTATACGTACATAATTATTATTTCCGTAAAGTGTTTCTTTATGGCATTCACAAATTAATTTCCGCAAAGCTTTTGCCGGTTTGTTGTTGTTACATCACGGCATTCATCGCTTTCATATGTACATATGTACATAAATACTTCCGTAGACCGTTTGCCGCTTTGCTGCTATTATGACATCGTCGTGAACCATTGTTTCGTTCACCTAAGTTCTACCGCTGGCGCAAGGTTATCAAATTGCATCGTGCGAATTCTTGCGCGCAGGGGTATTGTGTCACTGCCTTCACTTGTTTCTTTATGTGATTAAGAAATTGGTGTAGATCAGTAGCGAGTGACTACTGAACTTTGCAAATATGTTTGTAGATATGTTTATTACTTGCAGCTGGGAATTATAATTCTGCATGCAATGAGAATGCTGTAGGTATGTATGTATCTACATGTTTGCATATCTTCATTGATACATGAATTTTATAGTTCTGCGTAAAGCGAAATCGATTCAGACATGTATGTATGTATGTATATACATGTTAAACTGATGCCAAAGGATGTCCTGTATGTAACAATTAAACTGGCGCGAAATTTAAATTATTTTGAATTTCAGTCAATGGATCCAATTGATTTACTTCTGTCAGTGGGATTTTATTTACCGGATTTATTAAAAATATTTGATTTTTTTTTTTTAATTTTTAAATAATTGATTTACTTAAATATCTGTCAGTGGTATTCGATTTACCGAATTTAGTAAAAATATTTGGATTTTTTTTTTTAATTTTTAATTATGAGTCGAAGGAAGTGTTTTGTACAAGGATGTTTTGGAAGGAAAGGTTTCTATATAGAAGGAAAACTAGTGGTCATGTTCAGGTATACAAAATTGTTTTAGTAATTAACTTGTTTTGTTAATAATTTGTTGCATTTGTAGCTGTGCGAAATGTTTTAGTAAATTATTTGTTTTGTTAATAAATGGTTGAACTTTTAGTTGTGTTTGCATTTATTATAAATCGATGAAGCTAATTTTAAATTAATGATTTTAAGGTTCCCGAAATATGAATAAAAATTGAAGAAATGGTGCGACTTTTTAAATATAAATTATGAAGATGTAATGCGGTTTAAGTCACCAGCCTTATGTTGTAGCGTATACCCCCTTACGCTACTTTTGTTTGGCTTCTCTACGTCTGTAGAGAAAACCCCATGATTTCCCAGAGTATATAATTTAATAAAATTTAGTTATTTCCGAGAAGTAGCCCTATGCTACTTCTCCATATGAGAAAATTCCTGAAAAGATGAAATTTATATATTTTCAAGAAGTAGCCCTATGCTACTTCTCCATCGTACCAAAATTCCTGGAAGAATAAAAGATAAAATTTATATATTTTCAAGAAGTAGCCCTATGCTACTTCTTCATATTAGAAAATTCCTGAAAAGGTAAAATTTATATATTTTCAAGAAGTAGCCCTATGCTAGTTCTTCATATTAAAAAACTTCCTGAAAAGATAAAGACATATATATACATACCCGCATACTAGTCCAGATCTAAAAGAAACAACAACAACAGCAGAATATTACTCAGTCGAAAAATCATAAAATGTGCAAAATGAGCACAAAATACAATTTTTCGTTTAAAACTTACCGCTAGTCAACCACATCAAAGCGACGAAAACGGCAATTCGCCTAGCTGTAACAGATCGCGTGATGCCATCATGCAATGTGTTGCAGCAAGCTTGAAAGAAAAACAAAAAAATTCTGGGAACAAAAAAGGCGCTCGCTTGCCGGTGGCTGAGTGAAGAACGTTGGCAATGTAGGGAGACTGCGTGTAGTCGAGGAGTTGTTTTTTTCGGCTTTGAACGAGAACGATCGCAGAAAAATTGAGTCGTGATTCCTCTTTATTTAAAATCAGTCTTAAGAGTTTTTTTTTGCTTTTTTGAACTGAAAGGAAAAGTTTAGTTGATTCATTCTGGTCGTGAATTTTATTAGTTGGATTACTTACCTGTGCGACCGTGATTTTTCCTAAAGATCTTTCTCATAGTGAACTGAAAGAAAAAAATTGTTATTAATGTTGCACATACATAAATTGTGTTAATTAGAATATTTACCTGTGCGACCGTGATTTTTCCTAAAGATCTTTCTAATAATATTTCTAACAGTGAACTGAAAGAAAAAATTGTTATTAATGTTGCACATTCATAAATTGTGTTAATTAGAATATTTACCTGTGCGACCGTGATTTTTCCTAAAGATCTTTCTCATTGTGAACTGAATGAAAAATTTGTTATTAATGTTGCACATTCATAAAAGTGTGTTAATTAGAATATTTACCTGAGCAACAGTGATTTTTCACATAGATCTTTCTAATAGTGAACTGAAAGAAAATGTTGGTATTAATGTTGCGCATTCATAAATTTTATTAATTGGGATACTTACCTGTGCGCAAGTGATTTCTCATATAGATCTTTCTAATAGTGAACTGAAAGAAAAATTTGGTATTAATGCTGCGCATTTATAAGTTTTAGTATTTGAAATATTTACCTGTGCGACGGTGATTTTTCACATAGATCTTTCTAATAGTGAACTGAAAGAAAATGTTGGTATTAATGTTGCGCATTCATAAGTTTTAGTATTGGAAATATTTACCTGTGCGCCATTGATTTTTCATATAGATCTTTCTAATAGCGAAATGAAAGCAAATTTTAGAATTAATGTTGCGCAGTCGTAAATTGTATTAATTAGAATATTTGCCTGTGACAGTGGTTTTTTTTTTATGTAGATCTTCTTATTAGTGAACTGAAAAGAAAATTTTGGTTGATTCATTCTGTGCAGTCGTAATTTGTATTAATTAGAATATTTACCTGCGACAGTGATTTTCATATATCATCATATTGGTAAACTGTAGAGCAAAGTTCGGTTTAACCATTCTGTGCACACATAATTTGCATTATTTGAAATACTTACCTGTGCGTCGGGGTATCTTATATACCATAGTAGTGGCGAACTTGAGAGAAAATTTGGGGAAAAGTTTCCTTGCACGTAACAAAGATCATTTTGAAAATTTTTTCCTGCGTGACGGCAAGTTGGATTTATACCGGCGAGGAAGTATCCCTCTGGCAGAAGTTACGGCAAAACATTTCGCTCTTACATATCCGAAGGAGCAGGGAAGCGAGGAGGTGAACTCAGACTTCAACGTAGTCCTGAAGAAGCTAGCAGATAGTTGGAAAACCAGTGTCCAACCCTTTTGGTAAAGGAGGAAACCCCGAATATGATTAAATTAGGTGTTATGTAAGTCCATAGCGGACCAGAAGGTTAGTTCAAATTTTCCCTAAGTATTATTATTTGCTTTGTGTTATTTTGTTCCTAATTTTACAGTGTTAAAATCATTTAGTGTACATCTAAGGTTAGGCGTCGATCACAGGGTTCGATAAGTCACATAATAGGAAAGCGCTTATTAGGGCTAGTCGTAAGGATTCAGATCTAGATTAATATTAACCGGAGACTTTGTTTCCTTTAGTTTTTTTTGTATATATACCATGTTAGTCTTTTTGTGATCGGGTTTCCTCCCTCGTAAGTGATTCATATGCTTGAACATCCTCAATAAATATACTACTTTGATTTGGACTTGATGAAATTTTGAGTTCCTTGATACGCCTTCCTTCTTCTTTTGGGTGATTTAGTTTGGTCACCTTTGGCCGCCCTTCTCCCAGTTGCTTTCTTCTTTTGTTTACAGGTTGGTAACGAATTCAGCGCGATGGAGTGAGTAGTTCCAGATGGGGCTGAGCATTTCGATACGGCTTTGGAGGCTTAGCCAGGGTGGATGGGGGCGATTGGGCCCAACATTACCCAAAGCCGGGGTCTCAACAACATCTGAGACCCTTCTCAGCTCTCTCACTCTCTCTCAATCGTCCATTTGCCATCGTTGTAAGCTCTCCGGATGAATTAGCACTTGTTCGGCGTTGCTGAGGTCTTCTATTCTCCTTCTTTTTCCAGCATATAAATAAAATCAATTTCCGTCTTTTTAGGCTTTCAGGTTCCACCATGAGAAGGAAGCCTGCATTAGGTCTTTTTTCTTACTGTCCGTCCGTCTGTCTGATCAGTTATGTTGACGATTTTGCACAGCTTAACAAGCATCAAGGGATGTGGGTGGCAAGAACCACCCCAAGCCGGCTGATCGCTAGCGGCATATTTGCTGTGCAGCCACCCACGCTAATCCCGCGATGATTTTGTAACAGAGGTGTCGGATGCAGTATGTATCTACATTCAGGTACAAGTGAATGTAGGTAGAACTGTCGGCTGACAAGCTCTTCGTTACAATGTAGCTTACATTTTGATGAATCTCATTTAATTAGACGTAAGTATACAAAGCTTATGAAAAGTGCAGTGCCAATGGAAGTGGAGTGTGTAGAACTTTATTTTAATTGTTTGCCAAGGGTATTTATGTATTTGTTGAATCTGTATAAATAATAATAATATTATACAGGAAACAGAAGTTTGCGGAATCTTCCAAATACTTTTGAAGATCAAGCTGTGAATAACAACATTAACACTTGTTCCTCTAATATTCAAGAAACACCTGTGAATGATAAAGGGATCAAGCGCACATATTCTGTATCTTCTAAAAAAACAAGAGAGCACTGCAGTTGAAACGGGATAGTCTTCGCAATCTGCGCAAAAAACTAGAAAAAATATGCAAAAAAATAAATAGCCTTGGCGTATTATTAAATACTTTACAAAAGAAAAATATAATAGATAAAAGTATTTCCAACCGTATAGAAGAGGCAGGGATGGAAATATCCAAAGCCTTTTTCAAACAAATTGCAACTGGCAGTGTTAATGCTTATTCAGACGAATTAATGATTTTTCCTACTACGTTACATTTCTACTCACCTAAGGCCTACGAATATATGCGGAAAACGTTTTTCAATGCATTACGTCATGTCTCGACTATCCGCAGGTGGTACTCTAGCATTAACGGTGAGCCGGGATTCTGTGAAGATGCCAGATAACACATTAAAAGCAAAAGTAAGAATGATGGAAACCGAAAAAAAGCCTCATATCTGCTCTCTGGTAGTTGATGACATGTCTCTAAAAAAATGCCTCGAATTGGTACACAATAAAATAAGGGGATATGTGGATTTCAGACTTTCTGGTTCTGGAACATATGATGAAGATGAAGCCACTGAAGTGTACGTGTTTATGATTGTGTCAGTCAATGCTCAGTGGAAGTTGCCAATATCCTATTTTCTAATTCACACGTTATCTGCAGAGCAACGAACAAATTTAGTGTTGGAAGCAATCAAAAGGTTTCAAGTGGTTGGCGTTCAAGTAATTTGTATGACTTGTGATTGACCTAGTTACAATAAAATTATGTTTCGCTTATTGGGTAGCTCAATTGAATTACCAAGTCCGAAACCATATTTTTCTACATCAGGAAAACCTGACCAAATAATTTACACAATGCTGGATGCATGCCATTGCATGAAGTTAATAAGGAATCACTTTGCTACAAAAGAAAAGTTTATTTCACATCATGGTCATATGTGAATGCTTTGCAAAACCTACAAGAAAAATAATGCATCAAATTAGGCAATAAACTTTGCAAGTTGCATATACAATCGGAAAGTAATAAGATGAAGGTGAGGCTTGCTACCCAAACTTTATGTGCGAGCGTTGCAACAGCAACAAAGAGCTTAATATCGCAGATTTCTTGGGAAGTGAAGCTACAGTTGAATTCATTCGAATAATGGATACTGCATTTGATTTGTTGTACTCACGAAATCCATTTGCAAAAGGTTCTAAAGCAGCTGTAAGTCACAGAAATTTTACCCATGTTTATGAAAAAATTAAGGAAATACAAGCATATATTTTACAATTACGCGATTATCAAGGCAGACCTATATATAAAACAAGAATCGGAACAGGTTTTAATGGAATTTACGTTGGCTTGGAAATATTGAGGATTATGTACATTGAACTATGCGTTACAAAACAATCCCTAAAATATATTTTAATGTACAAAGTGAGCCAAGATCATTTAGAACTCTCTTTTTGTGCCGTAAGAAACAAATCTGGCTGGCAAAATAATCCTACAGCCAGGCAGTTTATTGCTGCATTTAAAAGCCTATTAGCGCATGCACAGATAAAAAGTTCTAATGGTAACGTTGAAGAACTTGAAACGTGTGATATTTTAAAAGTATCTTCAAATACCGTAGTAAAGAAAAATGGTATGGATATGCTACTTGATGATATAGACAACTTGTATCCAGAAGTACAAGTGAATTATGATGAGCTTGACTTACAGCTGCACACCTCAATACTGTAGGTTACATTAGCGGCTCTGTTGTAAAGATGGTGTCGAAAATAATCAAATGCAGTGAGTGCATTGACGTCTTATACGCTGAAAAAGCTGGTGCTGCAGCTGGCGTAAACAGTTTTATTTTTAAAAGAACTCGAGGAGGCCTTTTTTTGCCATCTGCTGACGTTAGCGTCATTTGTTTAGAAACGGAGTAAATTATTCGTGCAAGGATGCAATCGCAACATTTCAAGTTAAATACATCGGATTTAACGGAAAAATTGCTCTTGAAGTTATCACAAAATAAATTTTTAATAATTTATTTCCAACTTTAAATGAGCATATTAAACAGGTAGAATTACACAACAACCATATTTATAAGTTAGTTAAAAGAATTATTTATGCATATATTAAAAGTAAACTTGGATATATTCTCCGTCAGGCAAACCTGCAGCACAATTACCTTATAAGATCGAAGTTATCCCGTTATATAATATTTAATCATAATTAAAATTCAAGAACATTCTGATGTTTATTTTCAAGGCTACAAATGGCATACTCCTCCGCTACTTAGTGAGTCGTTTCAATTGGAGTGTGCGTGGGGCGACTATCTGAAATCAGATGTCGGATACTGCTAGCCGCAGCGTTTCGCTGAACTCATTTAGGTCAGCAGCTCTTGGCTTCCTGAATGAAATTATTTAAGCTATTTGATTATCTGCCCGTCTGGTAATGGCAGTTTTTAATCATAAATTTTTCATCATGTTACATCGTATCCATTACTTTTTCGTTTTTACATTGGATTACTTTTATCGCTATACTGTATATTTAGTATTCCATACTACATTTCCTAGTTTCCCTTTGAGTGGTAAGCGAAACATTCTCATTCTACTACTTTTTACTATGTAAAGGTCTAGTTCCCACTCATTGATTTCATTGTTGCAGTGTTTCTCATGATGTTAACGCAGATAATAAGTTGCTTCAGACAACACTTCACTGTGTTTATATTAAGTTCTCGCTACTACTATCTATCTGAATAATGTTACTACTAATGTCATCCAGTTCCCTACTGTGTATTTATGTCTATATTACCGTGCTAAAAGTATTGTGAAAAAAAATATAATGAGCGTAAGGTGGGACCGCCAATTAGTGGAAAAACTGGTGTTGTGTTATCAAGACTTTGAAAACTTGTATAACACTAAACACAAAGACTACATAAAAAGAGACAAGAGAGAGAAATCCTTGAAGTAGTTTGCAGTGAGCTGCAAAAAAGCAATAGTGCAATTACGGTACACCACATACGCAATAAAATACAAATATTGCGTGGACAGTATGCGAAAGAGATGAGGTTAATGGCTGCATCTATAAAGAGTGGAGCAGGAATCGAGTATATGTATATATTTACCAAATTGTGGTGTTTTGACCAGATGGATTTTCTGAAGATTCATTGTACTACAAAGGAAACTACAACAAATATAGACATGGTAGATTTACGTATTTTCTTTATAAAAACAGTTCTTTTTTTATTGTTTTTAATTCAATTAGATATATCTGTTAAATACATATATTTCTTACAGCTATTTATAGATCCTGATGACGTTGTTGAAGTTCCAGAAGAAGACGAAATTGGCGGGAACGAGCCGAGCACTTCATTTGCTTCTCCACCACCGAGAGTAAGTTGAGATATTTTAAAATTTGTTCAAATTTAAATATTTGTTATAGACGCCAACTTTCGCTGTAACAATGTTAAGTGCACCGGGTGATAATTATACAATTGGTTCTTAATGATTAAATCCAAAAATTGCTTAGAAAACTAACTAACTAACTAACTAAGAGCACGAGTTGACAGGTTGGATATGTACGCTTGTTGTATAAATTGAAATTTAAAGTACATTCAGCTGTCATCCCATTGAATTTTTCCTTCATTGTGAAAGTATTCCGCAAATTGTTTCCTAATTGTTTCTGCAAAGCGTCTAGAAGAGGTGGCTTATTCTTGAGGTTCTTGCTGATTTTGCTAATCTCCAGTTACACTATGTCCGTTGCTGTTATTGTTTTCAAGGTAATCTCTTGAATTATGCGTTATCAAAAAATTGTACAAAACACAGCATGCTTTTGTAACACTTTACACATTATGAACCCGCAAGTTCTTTGAATTTTGTAAAACACGAAATCTATTAGATAGGAGACCAAAGGCACGCTCTATATTTTGTCTCGCACGGCTAATTCGAGTATTAAATGTTTGCTTTACTTCTTCTTTGCTTTTATATGGATAGGGTTTCATTATATGTTTTTGCAGGGGAAAAGCGTCATATCCAATAATTACATCTGGCAGCAGCCGATTGTTCCCGATTACTTTCTCAGCTGGAAAATATTGTTCGCCGTTGTCGATTACACGTTTTAACTTACTTAGAAGTAAAACACCAGCATCGTTAGTGTGACCGTTGCATCCAATATCCACATAAGTAAATTTACAACTTGCATCGCATAATGCCAATAAAATAATACTCTCTGTTCCTTTGTAGTAGTGATAAATGCACCATCCTTTTGAAGCGATCTGAATGGTATGTGCTTTCCATCCAAAGCAGGGGGAATTGCCAGCGCATGGCAAACTCTTCAGAAATTTTCGTCCACTCAGCAATAGATGAGGGAAACTGAAAAGATATGTGCAAATTATCTGAGCAATCAAAAAAAAATTGATATTTTAAAATTTCTATTTGCAGTCCAAACGATGCAGCAAAATGGATATGCGGGCACAGATTATAGCCACATTGCAATGTACTGAGGAGCTACTTAAAAGAAAAAAAAGCATAAACGAACGGAAAGATGATTGGGTCAGCAATTTTGTTGTATCTCAACTTGAACTAATTACGGACCCAGTCATTCACAGCAACACGATATGGGCGATTCAATCCACTTTGAGAAAAGGGATTGAAGACAATAGAAAGCTCAAAAGTGCAAATTCTCACAGCTCGCATGTTGAATGTGCACCAAGTCCAGGTAAAAACGACGTCTCACGTGAAAGAGATCGGCAAATTTTACCTGTCGGTTCAACACAAACAAAAGCCGTCAAGATTTTATCGGTTCAGGTAGTTCGGCCATCTGCTTCTGAGTCCGAAATTGGAAATGCAGCTGCTCATATCCACTCACCTTTATACTCAGAAAAAGTTATGGAAAAGGACAGAGCTATCGAAGAAGTTGCTGAATTTCATTCCGAGGAGCCACCACAAAACAAAAAAATAAAAAAGGATATATTGCAATTGTCTCTAACTGGAATATTTGACCAATAAAACTTATTATTTTTTCTTTAATTACCTCCAAATAATTTTCTTTTAAGTTTTGCCACAATATTTCACAAATAATTGGGATGTTAATCCTCAAAAAGGCTTTTGATAACCTCGTTTGAAACTGCATACTTTGGTAAGATTCCCCAGTTGCCATAAATCTAAGAGTAATTGCCAAACGTCCTGCAGGTTCAACGGAATCCATCATTATTGTATTTTGATGCTTAAATAATTTTCAACAATTGATAGTAGTCTTTTGAAAGTATCTTCATTCATGCGCAAATAATGTCGGTAAAGATTTGCGTCCTCTGCTCTTAATTCGCGAGTTAAAAATTGAAATGAACCACTGATATTTCTACGCTTTTTCCACGGTTGTACCCAACATTTTCTTTTCCTTTTTGTTCCTGCAAGTTGGAGAAGGACAGAGGCAGCGCTTAGTAAGCCCGTAACAATTAAATTATCATCACTATCGCTGCTTGAGTCAGCATTTAAAGCAAGGCCGGCATTTTCTAAACTCAAAGCCATTTCCATATCTTCTTCACTGCTAGAACTCGTATTCATGTCTAAAATTGAAATAATATTTTTATAATTAGAGTTTTGAATGCTATTATTATATGTTAATAAACATACCTTGCAAAATGCGCAAGATATTTACTAAAAATATTACCAGTCCAAATAATTTTCAGTTATCGTGAACGCCACCCAGAGAAGAACGTCAAAGACGACGAAATAAGCGATTAAAGAACTGCTCTTGTCTTCGTGCGCACCGTGCAAAAATTATACCGTGTTAACGCACAGCAAGTTTTTCCCTTCTTGAACAAAAGAGAATAACCGATCACGCGACGCAAAAACTACACCGTCTAAACCAGCACGAGCATTAATTTCATTTCTTCAAATTGCTTACTATGTATATACTATATGTATCTATAATAATTCCACACTATTCCTTTAGATTTGTCATTGTACATCTAACTTAAACGTATATTATACTGTCTAGTTCCTAAGTCTCTCTAGTGCTTGTTTTGCTACTGTGTAATTAATTATTTTTATTTAATAGCTGTGTTTTTTTGTGTATCTTGTTCTAGAACTTCCACATACTGGGGCCGGATTCACAACACGGAGAATTTGGGAATTTGGGAGATGAGAATTTCGTTTTCTTAGAATTCCTAATTGCCTAATGCTCCATTCCCAATTCACTAACATGGTTGGAGAATTAGGGAAAACGTAAGAAATGTGAAAAGTGCGATTCGCCTGGGACGATTAAGGTTATCACTTTTTGTTGTAGAGAGTTTGATTTTTTTTTCATATTTGAGGTACATCTGTCTCCTACCTTCTACCGTCGACATAAATTGAAATTTCTTTTTTAGAGGGGTAGTTTTTGAGGGATGTAGGAGGGTAGGTTTCTTCGAGTTTGTCCGGGATAACGAGGGAGAGAAGAAGGAGAATGTATGTGGTATCAAAAAAAATGGGTGCTCAGGGCGAACAAGATAGGTGGAGGACATGGGGCGGGGAGAGTGCGGGGTAGAAATGGGAGCTGATAAACGGAAAATTTATAAAAAAACAAAGACAATATCAGGAGCTGCAATAATTCGCAGGGGTAAGCTCAGGATCTGTAAGCCCAATAAAAAAAATAAGAATGCATGTGTATTATAGGCTATATTTTATTTCGATTAACGGTAATTGGCAGATTTGAGCGGCCTCGGCGGTAGATTTTGGTGTCGCAATATTTACGGGCGCCTAACTCTGTGTGGGAGGACTGTAGAGTATTGGGGTTCTTTCTGATCGATTAAGGGTTTAGAGTACAAAAATATAGGTGAGCAATTTTTGGGGGAGGGTGTTTTGGGGGTTGGGGTGGTACCACCCCTCATAGGGGGTTGTCCAACTACGTCATGTTTGGTACCAAATTAAAGGGAGTAGAGGGTAATCGAGTGGTGTAGTCTGTATTTGATTATTTTAACTGACTTTTGATCGCCGAAATAGACTTTTTTGCACTAGGGTCATACACCCCAGTTTCCATTTTTTGCATATATTTCTTCCGTTCTTTGCTTCACATCCATTAGTACTCCGTTGTGAATATCTCTGTCATGTGAAGTAAATTTCCAGGACTTACCAGTTGTTCGCAATGATGAGATGAAAACATGTCAATTTTGTACCAAAAACGGCCAATTTTTCACCTTAAAAAGGAATGCTACACTTATTTTACAGTTATTTCCAAAACCGTTTATCGGATTTAAAAATTTATTATATATCTAATTAGGCGACAAAATGTAGATGCGATTTAATCCTACACACAAGCTTTACCGTGCATATTTAAAAATTTTACAGCATCTCTTCTGTACTGGACGACGACCAAATTGATCATTTTCGCGTGATTTATAATTTTTAGCGGGTACCTTGAGAGACAAAATCCATGTTCCTCTGTAAGTATTGCATGGATTTCCATAATTTGTTTTTTACAATATAGTCAGGATACGCTGTGAATACATAACTCAATTTGAAATTCCTAGGTACCTAGATACCTTCACAAAACGCAACAAAAGCAGACAATACAAGTTTTCCACTTACTTTTCCACTTCCAAACACCGGAGAATTCAGAAGTGGAGTGGAGAACCCGGGAATTCTCTGCTTACTTCTCAAATTCTAAATTGCCTTCTTCAATGAAAATTTCTAGTAACTTAAATTGAGGAAATTAATTTGGTTGATGTTTTCGCTTTGCCTTTTTTCCATTTTGATTAATATCAAATCAATGTCAAATATATTACTTAAGTTTCCAGTTCTGCAAATAACGCTACAGTTCAGTGGGAAAGTAAGCTCTCACGGAAAGAGACAGGAATATGAAAGTGGTACCATTTGCTTTCATGCATTTTGGATCAACGAGCAGTCCTTTTATAGTATATGTATGTGTCAGTGGGTAAAATAAAAAAAAAACATTACAGCGAAATAATAATAACAAAACAATGTACAAAATTATTATGAATGCGTTTATTGTAGATTTGCCACCCAAGATATAAAAGACGATTCCATACATGTCCGCGAGCTTTTTAAAGTGAAAAAATTAAAATTTCAGATGTTTTGCTTTTAAATAATGAATAGTTTATTACATTACCAATGTACACACAACGTGCGAGTCACACAATAAATTTGGTTTGTACGAAAGATTTTATTAGTTCTCCAAAAACCTGTCGATATGACGAACGCAGATTAACGTTCGAAAAGCTCGAGAGAAATTTTAGTGTATTATGGAAATATCCGAACCAATCATCCAAAAGAGCTGATTTTATTAAAAACAAATTGCGGGCTAACAAGAAGCAAAAGAAATGAATGTGATGTTGTATGCGACTATATAAAAGTCGAAGAATTTTTGGGAGAAGAAGTTATATTTCTCCAAAACTCTTGTGATTTGAATTTTGTAACATAAAACCAGTGGAAATTATACTTTTTACTGTATCATTTACATATTCATAAATCAGTGGCATCTGCGCTAGATATTCAGCAAGGAGAATCGGAAAATTTTATAGGGATTTTCATTCCAGCCATTTGCAAAATGATTGGCAAATTATAAAACTGCGAAAAGACTAGGAATAATCTTCATTTTTAGCTACAATTTGAATAGAAAGTCTTAAGATTAGGTATACTTTTTTTTTTAATAAAAAATATGGAATATTTAACAGCTGATGAACTCTTACAGGTTTTCTAATATCTCTGATAATCTCGATTTTCTAATAGCTAGAACTCTTTATCCGCAATTCAAAATATTTTTCTTCAGTGTTTTGTACAAGAATACCACGGTACACAGCACCTAAAGGTACCTAAAATAGGATGAAATTAAATAAAAGTGCAAAATTCATAAACATTTCAATCTTCAATTTCGAAGTTGATAATTCAAATTGCAATAAACTGATCACATCCTTAACAACATGACCAGCTTATCTTTTCACATATAAAGACAGTTGCGTCAGCAATTTCTTTGCATTTGACAAAAAACAGTAAAATTCAATGATACATCTTACCCTCAGTAAGATTTGTCAGCAAAAACAAATGTTCAAGTGTGCATACAAATAGTGTAAGTGTAACAAGGTAACGAAGCGATAAAACGACGAGGCGGTGGCTCGATGTTTATGAAGATATCGGGTTTCCTCACTTCAAATTATCGTCCGGCGAGAAATTCTTTTGGGCGTGATTAAACATGCCCAATGATTTTATCAGGATAAAAAAGCGAATTAGGCATTTTTTGGGGGATTTTAAAGAATAAGAATTATAGAGTCATTTTTAGATACTTGGAGTGGTCGCCTCGCATAAGAGTAAGTTGGTCGGATTTTAATAAAAATTAAAGACGGATTTTGATTTAAAATAGTTGGTCGGTCTTTGGTATACTACAGTTTGCCGGAATTTTCACGAGAATACAACTATTTGGACAAAAAGATGGGATATCACCCGTCGACAGCGAAGCGATTATCTTATCTGATAATTACACTTGACTGTTTTCGAACGTATTAAATTGTCGATCGTGCATGTCTATTCTGCAGAGAGCTGGTCGATCAGCACCGTAATCGATTTAAGAGAGAAGTACTGTGATACTGGTGCTGATCCCGGTGAAATCTTTGCATAGGTAGCTGTGCGTGGGATATAAAGTAAAAGTGTGATTGGATTCACTAATTTGATTTTTCAGTAATTAACAGATTTGTGTTGGAACCGAGTTATAGAGTTCGAATTGTTTAAAAGTCGGTTAATTATTAATAAACCTTTGAAAAAAGGAAAGAACATATAAATTCGAGTTTCTTTTGACTTACCTATCCCTTCGTTATGAGCTGAAAAGGCTCAGGTTGTCAGTATTGTGCAGTAAAATTGGGCGGTGGTAAGACAAAGATAAGCGGAGTGTTATAGGTCGCCCCTAATACGTAACAGTCAGAAATAATTTTCCCGAAAAATACGATATGGTTGAGAAGTTTATTATTTCCAGAATCAACGAAAGCCAGGAATGTTTCGAACTGAACACGCAATCCCAAATTAACAATCAAGCTTCGTCATTTTGTGACTCAAGTTATAAAGGAAAAACTAACGTTAACTAATAATAGATGTCGTCTAAATGACGAAATCTTTGAAATGCAAGTAATGTATATCAAGAGAAAAACTATAAAGTAACACTCTGATTCTATGGAAAAATGTAAGTACAATTTCCTTGAATTGAATTATAATATTTAACTCGTTATTGAATTTGTTCATAATATTGAGAGGAAGAAAAAATGTTAACTAAGAAAGTTAATAAAAGCTAAATTAATATAATATAATGTTTGACTTTCCTGCGAGCTTTTCTCTTTTGATTGAAATTTCAAGCTAATTAAATTAGATTCTCCTTATTTTAAAACATGATTTTAGTTCGCTTAACTGAAATAATTAGTCCGCTCAAGTTCGCTCAACCAGTGAGTTAGCTCAGGCAATGAGTCCGATGAACAACCGGTCAAATGTTGAGCGAACTCAAGGCTTGAGTTGAGCGATTTGTTGGTATTGAGAAATGAGTTTCATTTACAATCCTGCCTTTGCCCCTGTACAACTACCGCAAGAACAAAAATCGAAAAAATGCCTCGTTAAAACAGGTATACTCAGTTCTAGTTTCGTTAAAAATTTACGCCAACCTTCTAAATCCATTTAAATGACAACTTTGGTATATCACAAATTCTCACTTCTTAATCGAATCAACTCTTAGTATCATAGATTGGATTTTTTACATGTCCACTCCGTTTCCCCTGAATCAATAATTTATCGGAGAAAAATAGTCTAATTGGAATGGACCACCTAACAAGCAAATTTTTGATATTTTTTGCGTTTTTCCTCTCCCCCTCCTATTTTCACCGCGCACTCGCCCCAAACAATTTCACCCACGCTTAATAACCGGCTTGGTATCCCATTTTTTGTACCGCACTCGACGCCATGCCCCTCTCCGTTCACCATTTATTGAACAAAGCAGTGACGATAAGCGATCTAGATGCTCTTCCGAGCACTCAAGCTCTACAAGACATGTACTGTCAAGGAAAAAAAAGTGATGTATCGGAGGAGAAGCCACCGAAAAAGGAAATTTTGCACTAAGCAAATATCGACAGCGTCGACAAAAAGAAAGAAGAAAACAGGGAATCCCGATGGAGCAACAGAGTCCAGACGACAACGGTTTCGAAGTTTTGCTTCTAATTTGAGAGAACGATGTTCTGATACGGATTATTCCTCTTCTGAAGATCATGCAGATTACAGCATTAAAAAAAGGATCGAAAAAGATCCCTGAAAATTTTTGCCGAACACTTCTCACTGTACCATGTTTATATCGCTGTCTGGATCAGGAATAATTAAATTGGATATTGCAGAGTTTCATTGAGGACTTACAGGAGGTGCTTATCATAGTCTGACTATGACTCCTGTAGCCTCGAAGGAAATGCTAATGAAATGGTTCAGCGAAGCAGCATCTTATCTAAAGAAGCTGCTGGGTCTTCGTATCGCTTCGTGTAAAGGAAGCTCTAAGGATGCTTTATATTGTTACAGAATCACGAAAGAAAAAACTCACCTCCCGGTTCCCAGGCAACATCATTTACATAGCTTGAATGTCCTCTGAGCTGCTGAGCAGTATCACAATTCTCTAAATCACTGCAAAATATTCGTAAAATAAAATCGGCACCAGCAGCACATAAGATGACAGCTTTCGGGAGAACAGCTAGAGAAATCTCTACTAATTGCATGGCAGAGACTTTCATGATAAATTTCTTCAAGTTGATGCCATTCAAATGAATCCGATTCTGATTCTTCCGGAAATTTAATTATTCCAAAAATGAGTTGCTTTGCAACAGCAATGCATACTGAATTTCGTGACCAATAATTTCTTCTTCTTCTTCTTCATCTCTTGGTTTCAGAGTTGGAACTGTGGACTCCACTGAGTGGGAGCTGGAGTTCCTCCTCTCCTGGCTCGACCTTACGAGGTATAACGCCAAATAGTATGTCAAATTATTGGTGATGATGATAATTAGCTTGGCTTATAGGTTTATGCTGTGTCGATTAGAGTGAGAGTCAAATTAGTGGGTGTTGAGAGTGGATGGTGGGATGGAAGTAGGGAAAGAGTAGATGTATTGTTGGGCGGGGGTGGAAAGGATAATGAGGTTGGCTGTTTGTAGGAGTAGTGCGTCAAAATCAGGTCAGCAGGCTAGAAGTCCAGCCTCACTGGCATATTTGACAATCTGCTTGAGATTGTCCTGGCTTATTGGAGTAAGCACTTCTTCTAACGTGGTTGCATTCATTAGTATGTCGAATTTGCTTCTCGTGTTGTCCAACATTTTACAACTGATTAGACTATGTTCGATGGTGTTTGGCACGCCACATTCAGGACACATGACTAAGTCAAATTTACCTATAATTGTGAAGAGTTTAGCATCATAGTTGTGGCCAGAAAAAAGTCTATTCAGGAATCTGGTTTCATTAGAGGATAGGCACCATTCGTGCCAGGGGGGTTTATGGGGGAGGGGAAACATTTTTGCAAAAAAGGTAGCCTTGATAAGGCTTTTGGACGAGAATTCGTCGTGCCAGGCAGATTGTAATTTTTCTTTAATCATGGAAAGTAAGTCTTTGATTGAGATTTTTTGTTCCGAAATTCTTTCTAGGGCTAGAGCCTCTTTAGTCTTTGTGTCAGCCAGTTCATTTAAAGGAAGACTTTTGTGCCCTGGAAGCCACACTATTTTGTAAAGGTTCGATGAATTGGTTAGGGCAGAGTTGCATATGTTGTGTGCGTAGTAGGAGTCATTTGGGTTTAGGATGGTAGTGCAAGCGGACTTGGAGTCAGTGAGGATGATAATCTTGGACCTCAATAAAGTGCTGGTAAGGTTCATGACCAGTTGTATAGCTAGGAGTTCGCCCGAAGTGGATGATCTAAGACAGTCGTATTTGCTTGTATGAGCGCGAAGAGTCGAGGCCTCAATTGCGCTGATTCCCGTTAAAGCTTTTGAATAGGATGCGTCAGTGGCATAGATAAGCCAGCTATCTTTGGAGTGTTCAGTCGTGAGATTGAGGTAAATCTGCTTGAGGACTACCTCAGGGACATTATCTTTGTTTACCCCGTAGCGGGTGCGGGTGTTTAATACTATGTGTAGGTTATGGGGTTGGTTAATCGGAGTGAAAGACCCAATCATTTGGAAAATGTTTGGGAAAGATTTGTATACATATGCATAGCTGGAAATTTTGGGGTTTAGGAGGTCTAGGAGGTCTGTACTTGTTGAATTCTGTGCTTAAGCTCCACCAATTTCTTTGGCCGTAAGTAGAGTTACTCTGTAGTCCGGAGATAGTTCATTTGCAAGGGCATAAATAATGTGGACTCGGGTGGTGGGGGACAGCCCTAGGCACTTCCTGAGGCACGCATTTGAGAACGTTGTGAGCCTTTTATCAATGTATTTTGGACGTGTACCCATTGAAGTGCTCGCAAATTCTAGTTTGGATCTGATGACTGATCTATATAATTTTAGCGCTAGGTTTGGATGTATAGGGTTGGTTCTGGAAGTAAGTAGTTTTAGCATGTTCACTTGTAGGTATGCAGACTTCGTCGCATGTAGCAGTTGTTCTCTCAGTATTAGGTTGGAGGTGAAGAATCTGCCTATGAATTTTAATTCGGAGGTTATTAGTACTCTTAAGTTCATGATGGAAACTGACTCCGGCAGGCCGGCTCTATAGTGAATTGGAACTATAGATACTTTGGTGGGGTTTATCGATGAGCGTAGGGCGCTTGCAAGCTGTGAGAACCGCAGTGTTGCGTTTTTTAGGGCCACTAGAACTGATTCATGTGAGGTGCCAGAACCTACAAACATGAAGTCGTCGGCAAATTGAAAAATCTTTACATCAGTTTCTGATGCCTCGTGAAGCTTGGTGGTGTATAAGTTGAAAAGAATTGGGCTGATGACACTGCCTTGAGGTAGTCCATCATTTACCACAGTTTGGGAAGCACCTAGTTTTAACGTTCTAGAGTTGAGAAAGCTTTCGATCCATATGACAATGTCAAGGGGAATTTTCATTTCTACAAGAATTTTGGTGAGTTTGTCTACAGCGACAGAATCGTAGGCAGACTGGATGTCAATAGACAGTAACACTGACTTGAGTCCGTTCGACTTGTTGACAGCAATTTGGTTTAAGATATGATTGAGACATTTGTTGACTGATTTACCCTTGGTGTAGGCAAAAGACTTTTCTGGCAGTATGTTGAGTTGTGACACTAGGTTGTATAGTCTCTTCGTGATATGCATTTATGCATTTATGCATTTAGTCGCAGTGGGAATGAGAGCGATGGGTCTGTATGAGTCTACATTCTGTCTTGGCTTGTTTTTCTTTAATAAGGGGACAATTTTTATAATCTTCAGTTGGCCAGGGAGTGAGTTCTGAAGCCAGTAACTGTTTAGGACATCCAGGTATGATTGAAGAGCAGCTGGATTAAGGTTCTTTATGGCAAAAAAGGGGATTCCATCAACTCCAGGAGCGGAAAAGTTTGATTTGCTTTTTAGGAAAAGCTTAAGTTCGGTGAGAGTAATGGGGAGTCTGGGGAAAGTGCTAGCCACTAGGGGTGTCATAATGCTTGTGTTAACCGATTTGGTATTGAGTGCATGTTCAGAAAAGGTTTCGAATTAGTTTCATCCCATTTGGTGTTTGAGTCCGTTGAGCTGAATTTAGAACAGATGTTTTTTATTGCGTTGAAGAAAGACCTGGAGTCAGAAGTTCCCAGCCTCTCAACAAAATCAGACATATGAGTAGCTTTAGCCTTCTTAACTTCTTTTTTAAGTCTGATTTTGATGGCTCTAAGTTTGTTTGAATTTGTCGTTGATGTCGTCCTTGCACATTCCGAGAAAATTTTACTCTTCATCTCAAAAAGCTTGTTGATTGTCTCATTCCACCATGCTTTTGGCGAAAAGTTTGAATGGGGTGATTGAAAAGTGTTCGCTTTAATAATGTCCTGTATTTTGGAAAAAATCTCCGTGCTGGATTCTAGGTTGATTGTGTCAGCAATGATTTTACTGCGATTTTGATGAGGTCTATTACGAAGTGTTTTTAGCTTACTGTCAATTTTAAGGGACACGGGTAAGTGGTACGAACAACCTATTTGTAGTTGCAGCGTACAGGCTTTAACCGTATTAGGTGGTAGCGATGTGAGGACCAGATCGATTACCAGCCCGAGGACATAGGGTTTAGATTTGCAAAGAAAGTAGGAATATTGGGGTTTGTGATTGAGAGGTTGTTGAGTAGAAGGGCTTCTTTGAGAAGACGGCCTTTTGCTGTTGTTAGGCCAGGTGGTTTAATGAGCGGATCCCAGGATGGATCTCTGGCGTTGAAATCACCACACAGGATTACATTTGAAAAACCCGACAGAAAAGTGAAAAGGTTGTGAATGTTGATTTTGAATGTGTTGAGATTTATTGCGGGGGGGGGGGGACATATATTGAAGCAATGACGAAGCTAAGATTCTTATCAAAAGCCTTTATTATAACACAGTCCAAGTCGGACTGAAACTCGATTCGGTTATAAGATAGTTTTTGGCTTATGGCAATGAGGCAGCCACCACATCCATCATGGCGGTTTTTCCTGACAAGGTTGTAGTTTCTTAAAGACGTTATTGAATCGTCTTTAAGCCAAGTTTCGTTGATAAGAAGGATTTCATGAGGGTTTGAGTTTAAGAAAATTTCAAGATATGGTTTGTTTCTATTAAAGCTTTGGATGTTGTACTGAAGAAGTTTCATTAGTTGTTTGAGTATTACGTGTTCTGAGCTGAATCATTGTTTGTTCCCTTTTGGATTTGTAAAGCATCTGTGTTGTTTTCGAGAGATTGTAATTTTTGCTTAAGAAGGGAGATGAAGTCATTGGTTGGGTGTTTGTCGTTGCTTAATTTTAGGACTTTGCTGATCCAGGACAGGAGACTTTCCATTTCGGTTACTCTTTCTTTTTCCGCTATTAGAGCCATTAGATTGTGACTTCTCGCTAAACATTTTGTAGAAGTTAGTGGGTTTGGGAAAATTTGGAAAAGAGTGGGTTTTTGCCACATTAGAATATGATCTCTTCGTTAGAACCTTGTTGGCTTCTACTTAAGGAAACCTTGCTCTTTTTGAGGAAGTCAGAGCAGGAAAGGAGAAATCGTCCGTTAAACTCGTGAGGATGTCGAACCTGTTGGTTGTGGACATGTGTGGGGGATCATGGGAAGACTGAGTGATCAGAGCCCTTGCTGTGTTACGGTTGATACTTTTGATGGCCATGAGTATCAGCACATCTGACTCAAACATTTTTGTTGGACAGTTCGGTGAATCAGCTCTGTGGTTGCCTTTGCAATTAATGCAGAGCGGGGTGTATTTGCAGTTTTCTTGACAATTATCGAGTGAGCAGTTTGGACAAGTAGATTTGGTGGCTTTGCATTGAAGTTCTCTGTGACCCCATCTGAAGCATTTAGTACAGAGTCTGGGTTTCGGCGTGTAGTAATCTACGCGTCGTATTGCACCATAGATTGAGATTTCTTTCGGAATTGTGTTTGCCTTGAAGGAGAGCTTGACTATACTGGTGGGAATAAAGTGGTTTTCAGCAATTTTCTTTTTAAATCTCTCCGCCGCTGTAACGGGGACTGGAGATGAGATGTTGTTGATTAGTTCTTCCTCGGTGATGTCAAGGGGTACAGCCTTAATGATGCCCTGTTTCCGTGCATATGAGGCTGGGATGAAGGCATTGAGTTTGTGTATCGATAGATCAGAGGACGCTAATTTATTTGCATTTGCAACACTATTAAAAAATACTTGTACAGCATTAAAGGATTGCTGTTTAATGTTCGTGAACCCTGTTATATTGATTTTTTTTAGCAGTGCGCCTATACCTATGTCGCTGAGTCGATTTTGATTTTCGTCGCGTTCATTATTGGATCTGGCTACTAATACCCAGAAGGGACCTTTATCAGACATATCATATAGTATGGTCTGTGGGGTAGTAGATTTCGTCGTAGAGTTTGGCTTGGCTGGTTCAGGAGTTTGAGGGGGGGCCGTGGAGTTGCTGGCAATTGTGGAAAAGGAAAAAGAAGGATTGGAATTGTTACCAAAATCAAAAGCCTTATAGGCATTTTTTGTACGTGACCTTAGGTCTTTTGCCTTTTTGGAGTTTGAGGGGGTTTCCGTCAGTTTACGACACTCTATTAACGAAGCATCGGGTAAGGTATTCGCTTCCGGTTGTGTGGGACTAGAGAAATGTGAGGGAGGCCTTGTGGTAGACCCCCCGGGGTCAACGTTCATTGCCTCATCTTCGTCACCTTCCATGTTTTGTACTGAAAAAGTTAGCAGGGGATATTTATGGTGGCGTGCCAAACGTCAAAGAATAAATTTCTAACTCTTGGTTTAAATATATTTTAATTTTTTAGTAATACTCACCCAAGCAAAAAGCAAGATTTATAATAAAGAAATGACCTGACGTAGTGTTGTGGACAATTATATATATATAGATATATATATTACAATTTATTACGTTGCTGTTGTTGTTGCAGTTGTTGCTGTTGTTGTTGTTTTTGTTGTTGTTGTTGTTGTTGTTGTTTTCGTTGTTTATTGAAATACTGTGGTGTTTGTGTTGAGTTGCACTCTTTCAGAATTCACATTAAAATTTAAAACACTCCGCTTTCATTTCAATTCGATTATTAGTTGCTTATCTTATTTATACAGACAGAGAGAATCTGATTATAGATTTAAAGATCACTTTTGATTAATCAAAATACACTTTAATTAGAAAGGAAGAAAAACTGATTTAGTTTTTAAGAAACGTCTATTGCGATTCACAACACTTTCTTTGTATTTTTGAAAAAGAATATAATTGTACTAATAACTTTAAATATTCCGTAAGTCGAATTAAAGCAAAAATTTTTTATATTATTTTTGTTTTTTAAATTATTTTTCAAATGTCCGACTACTGCGATGATGAAATCGTTTCAGAACCAATAATTTCCTGATAATTCAAAACAATAAATGTGATCACTTAATCAGACTTGACACTTCGGTCAGCTGTCTCTTGTCAGAAGGTAGACACCACACAATAGCAGAACCTCAAACCAGATTAAATTCATGTTCTTGTGCTAACCCAAGTGCGTTATTACATTCCCGAATAGAATCTACTCCAATTCAGAGAACACTTCAACCGATGGTAATAGAGGGCAACCCACACGTATCAACACGAAGCCCGAATTTTTGTTGCACGTGTACTTAGACATGTCATTATAAATAGGAAGTCGAGTTTTGACATGTCTCAGATAAAAAATTAAAGCTTATTGAATTTAAAGAGCAAATATGAATTTAGACAAGAATAGAAAATTAAAGCTTATTGAATTTAAAGAGGAAATATAAATTTCGACAAATATGAAAAACTAAAGCTTACTGAACTTAAAGAGCAAATATAAATTAAGACAGATATGAAAAGTCAAAGTTTATTGAATTTAAGAAACAAATATAAATTTTGACACTTGTGAAAAAGAAAGTCTAGCGAAGTAAAAAGCAAATATAAATTTAGACGGATATGAAAAATTAAAGTTTATTGAATTTAAGAAGCAAATATAAATTTTGACACTGGCGAAAATGAAAGTTTAGCGAAGTGAAAAGCAAATATAAATGTTGACGAGTATAAAAATTGAAAGTTTATTGAATTGAAAAGCAAATATAAAGTTTGACAAGTATGGAAAATTAAAGCTTAATGAATTTAAAGAGCAAATATAAATTTTGACAAGTACGGAAAATATAAAATCAGCATAGAAAAATTATTTGTATTGGTACCAACCTGAAAAACTATTGAAATGAATTTTAACCACACTGTAAATCTTAGACTTAGATAAACCTAGTTTAAAAATTGTTTGTATTTGTACCAACGTGAAAACTATTGAAGTGAATTTTAGCACGCTGTAAATGTAAAATTAGATGAAACTTGTTCCAAATTAAAGAAAAATTGTTCAAATGAAGCAAATTTGCATGATGTAAACTTTTAGAGATAGAGGTCGGCCTAAGTCAATTTTGGAAGAGAGGAAAAAAGAAGGATATAATAGAATAAGTCACGTAGGCCGCGGTAAAATTTGTAAGCCGCCATTTTGTTGAAGTGAAGTCCGAGCGAAAAAATCTTGTGCGATTTGTTAAAAAAGAGTTGTATTTTTCCTTTGATTTTAAATAAAAAAAAAAAACAAAAAATCAGTACGAAGTCTAGTAAATTTGAGTGGTTTTCTTTAACAACAGAAACCCCAACAGGAACCATAATTAAATTGGAAGGGAGGAAATTAACCCGGAAGAAACTAAGTCAGGATATCTCCCTAGCCAGACGCCAAGGAAGTCAGGGCTCCGTTTTGTCAGCCCCTGTTAAAATCGCAGGTACGAGGTTCTTTCTTATTTTTGTGCAGGACGCAGCGCATCACCCGAATCTGACCATTACTACCAGGAGACCGCTCGGATAGTTGGGGTCAGAACGCTAAAAAAAAAAAAAAAAAAAAAAATATATATCTAACAGTTAAACAGGTAACAATATTTTTGCTCCACATCTATCTTACTGGACCTAAATAATAGTTTGCTCTTCGGAAAAGCTCGGTATCGCAGTTTTACTTTCAATGGGAACGATTTTCGCTCTAACAAAGCCAACATTTTTTATTAATTTTTATTATATTTCCGATCCTACTCCAAGCAGAGCTGAGTGTATCACTATTTTCGTAACAATATTTCAAGCCTTGCCTTCATGCTTGCCTGCTTTGGGAAGTCATTTAAGTATTAGTGTGTGGCATGGTAGTGGACTGTATAATAGATAAATTATTTCGGATAGATAACTGGTTCTAATTAAACGCGTTTTAAATAAAATGCAATAAAACTTTTTATTTATGTGGTTGTTAGGTAAACAAGTTACGTACAATTGTTTTTTCGACTTATTTTATCTGACAATATAAAAAGACAATACTAGATTGGTATTTATAGCATAGGGTAGCCAGATGCGGTTTGTAACATTCCGCCCGCCTTGAAGTATCCACTTCAATAGACTTTACAGGGAAGTAGACATAGCTTAGTCCCGGGTCGCTTAAGGATGCCGGACTTTGTCACCAGTGTGACCACTCTTATGACGTTATCTCTACCGGGGTGGACTTGTTGAACTCTACCGAGCAACCAAGCTGATGGTGCGAATTTTCATCCTTGATGAGATTAATGTCGTTAATCTCCATGTTGCGACGAACTGCTTTCCACTTACTTCGTTGTTGCAGCTATGAAATGTACTCCATTGACCAACGTCGCCAGAAATTGCTATGGAATCTCTGAATATATTTCCATCGTGCAAGTGCATTGATATATCCGTCTGCATTAATCTGTTCAGGAACAGCATGTAGTGGGCAACCAACCAGAAAATGTGCAGGCGTGAGAGCAACAAAATCATTTGAATCCAAGTTATTAGGACACAACGGTCGGGAGTTCAAGAGAGCTTCAATTTGACACAACAATGTAGTTACTTCTTCAAACGACAAGAGTGCATTACGCATTTCATGTCACAGATGGCGTTTCACTCCCATCACTCCAGATTCCCATATACCCCCTAAATGAGGTACTGAAGATGGTATGAAATGCCAATTAATGTCTCGTTCAGCTTCATATGTAACCATTCGTTGTTGATAATCAGATGATCGTCAAATTTCTAAAAATTCCCTTTGTTCTCGATTGGCTCCAACAAATGTTGTACGATTGTCTGAATAAATATGTTATGGTATTCCTCGTCTCGAAGCAAATCTCTTTAGTGCTGCCAGAAAATCGCCTGAAGTTTGACTGCTAACGATCTCTAGGTGGAATGCCTTTGTTGTGAGGCATACGAATAAAGCGGTATATGCTTTAAGTATTTTTGATCCTCTGCCCTTCCAGCTTCGAACGAAAATTGGTCCTGTGTAATCGAGTCCAACGTTTTGGAATGCGCTAGCAGGCTGCAGATGCACTGCGGGTAGGTTTCCCATCTGCTGCTGACTTGGCTGGGATTTGTATCGTATACATATGACACAAGTATGGATGACTCTTTTAACTATGTAGGAACAACCAATAATCCAGTAGTGGAGAGTGATGAGGCACTAGCCTCAAACGCTGTCTAGCATGACAATATCCTTGTTGATAATCTTGTACAATGATAAAGGTGATACGAATTTCTTTGTAGAAAATGATTGGATATCGTCAGTTTTTGACTTAACAGGAAATGTTGAAGTATAGTGAATAGGATTTTGAACTAAAAATGTTGGTCCGTTCCACCAAAGTTCACGGTTTATTAGTGATGTCGATAGGACTCCTCTGGAGGCGCAGTCAGCTGGATTTTGTTTTGATGTCACATGATGCCAATTGGTGCGTGGAATACTACTCAGTGTCTCTGATGTTCTGTTAGCGCTGAAAGTGAACCAACGCTTGGGATAATCAGATAGCCAGCTGAGAGCAATTGATGAGTCTGTCCACGCATGTATATCGATGTCTGTTACCTTACGACTATTGGCTACCTTGAATATTAGACGTGTCGCAAGAAGTGCTGCACACAGTTCCAATCTTGGGAGTGTTATTTGTTTAATGTGTGATACACGTGTTTTAGATGCTACTAGATATGTGTGAACTTCACCTGTGGATGTTACGGATGTTACGGATCTAAGATACACCATTGCAGCATGGGCTGTTCCTGATGCATGTATAAAAGCGTTAAGTTCTCCGTGCTGTTGACACGCTGTCCAACGGAAAATTTTAATGGACTGCAGATTCGGGATGTCGTTGTGAATTTCATTCCATTCTTCGCTTAGATTAGGTGGTCATGGATTATCCCATGAAAGTCCAGCAATCCATAATTTATGCGTGAAGATTTTGATTTTGATAACAAAAGGAGATATCAGTTGAGAGAGTTTTGCGCTTAGATTGTAGTCCATTTGGATATATAGTCATTTTGAAGAAGAAGTAATCGCCTTGTGCGTTCCAAGTGTTTTAATTACTGCAGAATTTTCGTCAATGGAGTGAATGGATTGTACTTCTCGATGATCATGTAGAATGTGATTGAGAAGTTCCTCTGAATTGGAAGACCATTTTCGTTGGCGTAATTGCGTTGCACAGGCAGCTGCTTGACTAACCCAAGTGGAACCAGACATTACATCGTCCACGTAAAAGTCTGTTGTCAGTATTCTTGCTCCTTCTGAGAATTGATTGCCTTCATCTAGTGTTAACTGTTGCAATGTCCTTATTGCCAGGTTGTTGTTAACTTTGACTTGCCGGTACAAGTGGGAGTCGTACAACGTATCTTCCATCTTTCTGACGAGAGTGAGTAGACATGAAATGCTGTTCACATAAAAACTCATCTTGTGTGAGAAGAGTTGGCGGCTTAGTCTAGTCTTCAATTTGCCAGAATTTTTGAAGTAAATTGTCGACATCTGTGCAAACGTGAAAATTTTGAATATTCTCATCTACTTCCCGTTTGTGTGCTCCTGATACTAAATAGCCAAAGATAGCTTTTTGAGCTATGATGCCAGAATGAAATTGAATTTGTTCTTCTAGTAGGATTGTGAAGAATATGTCTGAACCAAGTATGATATCTATTGGTGCAGGCTTATCGAAATTAGTATCGGCCAAATCAAGGCTATATAATTCATTGTAATTTGGGAGTTGAATTACTTGTGCTGGTATAAGATTCGTGAGCTTTTTGAGTATAAAAGCTCTTGTTTCCAACTCAGTTGTGGTCAAGCGTGATTTTATCCTAAGTGTGACTGCACCACGCGACTGTTGTAAGGTTATTGTTCCTATAGCGACAATTGGAACCCTGGAGTGGCTTCTGTGTACTCTAAGTCGTTGAGCGCAACTTTCCGATATAAGGGAAGCCTGCGACCCGGAGTCTAACAAAGCGCGACAAGGTTGAAGTTGCTTCATAGCATCAGCAACAAGAATGACAGCTGTCAGCAATACCGTCGTAGTACCATGAGTACTGTGAAGACTGTAAGGTTTAGAGGATTATGAAACTGGTGCACTTTGTGTGATACCATGAGATGGCGTATGTGGCTTCTCGCTTTTATGTAGAAGCGTGTGGTGGCGTTTATTGCAAATGCGGGAGAAAGTAAACAGTTTGAGCATAAGGTTGCTGCTGTTACAAATTGATTACGTTGCATAATGTTCATGTTGGTAAATTTGGATCATCGGCATATAAAATATTTGCTTTTGCAACAAGAACAAATTGTAGAAGTTGTAGTATAAACTTGTGTTAGTCGCTTGAGGTTTCAGTTTGAAAGTGTTCTGCTTTTTACTTGGATTTGAACACTGTAACTCAAACTCACGTTGATCTATAAAGTCCAGAAGAGCTTTGAATGTTGGTTTGTCTTCTGGCGCTGATGTTCTTGCCCATAATTGACGTGAATCAGGATCGAGTTTTGGTACCATAACTTAGATGAGCAAATAGTCCCATCCATCAGTTGGAAGTTTTATGGCTTTGAGGGCTCGGACAGATTCTTTGAATGTATTGCTTAGTTTGCGGAGAGATGCTGCTGAAGGTTGCAGTTGTTTCTGGCGGAAAATCGAAGATGTTTTTAAGGTGTGCTTCGATGATGCATTTCTCTTTATTATATGTTGGCCTCAACTGATCCCAAGCTTCAAAATTATTAGTATCGCTTATTTTAAGATGCTTGAGCGTGGATGCTGCCTCACCCTTTAAGCTGTTTTTAGAAATCGAAACTTTTGAGCTGGTGTGAGATGTATGTTATCGTGGACGAGCGATCTGTATAGGTCATAAAATGCTGGCCAGTCTTCGTATTGACCAGAGAATTGCGGTATATTTATTCGTGGTAACTTTAAATTAGTTGCTGATTCAGTATTATTAGTACTATTAGCAGTTTGATTATTACTTACTGACAGCTGCTGTAGAATAATATTCATAGCAGCATGCTATTGTGTTAGCGATTGTAAAATAGTATTCGTAGTGCCACTATATTGCCTTTCACTGGATATATCCTCCGATATATTGTCAATCTCCGCTTGTATTTGTATTCTTTGAATGCGATCTCTAATTCTTGCAATCTTACATCTATTTGTTCGATTTTAAGTTCAGAGTTTTAATTCTCTTCCAAGAAAGACTCAATGCGAGTAATTGTTCCTTTAATTACTCCTCGTTTCTTTTCTAAGTTTTCCATTGTGATAAACGAATCTTTCAAATATTACGAAAGAAACGCACAGGAAATTTCTTCAAATATATCACACAAATACTGCAAATGTGGCTATTTACTTTTGAGTTGGAGCTGAAGTCTATCAAATGCGAATGCACACCGCATCTATTCGACCACGCTGCAATGATAATTTCGCAACAGGAATATCTCAAGTGGTTAAAATTATTCCTTATAATTAAAAATTAAATTTCACCGTTTCACATCGACTTATTCGGGTCGATTGGACCAAAAATGACGAGGTAGTAAACTGTATAATAGATAAATTATTTCTAGTTAAACGCGTTTTAAATAAAATGCAATAAAACTTTTTATTAATGTGGTTGTTAGGTGAAAAAATTACGTAAAATTGTTTTTTCAACTTATTTTATATGACAATAAAAAAAGAGAATACTAGAATGGTATTTATAGCATAGGATAGCCAGTTGTAGTTTGTAATAGTGTGAGTGTATATTTTATGACTGTACAATTTTCGTTTTTTTTTATAACTATTTACTTGCACCTGTGTTGTATTTATTTTTCACGGAAGTCTCAATTTTTTTCTTATCCAACAAAATAAAATCTTTCAATAATCACAACACGTCTAAAATAGAACTCCCATCTAACTTCTGTTACCTACATATACTAAATGGATGCCTCACAAGAAACATTTCTATGTTTCAGGCAGAATAATCAATTAATACTGGCCTAAAGCTCGTTATTTTTCACCTCATGAAGACAGAATCAAATTATCTTCAGTATATTTTTCTATCTCTCCAAAATTAGTTTTATTCTTGTAAAAGTAGTTCGCCCGAACTGTTATAATTTTCCTATATTAATTCATATGCACGAAATTATCGAAGGTAGGTATATATTTTTTATTCCTCATCTCTAGACTTACGGAATGGACCAATGAAAAGTTTCGACTTATTTTCCAAAGTTAAGTTTCCATTCTAAAAATAACAAAACTAATTTAAGGAGGAAATTAAATTGTTAAACAGCATTAGAGACACAAAAGGGAAACGCAAATAAAATCTTGTAAGGCAACCAAAGTACATCCCCGCATATCTGTAGATTTCTGTATGTATCTGATGTTAATAATCAACCCATAAAAGTCCTTCATAATATTCCAAGGTCGCGTATTTTTATTTCCAAAGGAGGTAAAGTAGTAAAATACGAAAGGATTTGTACATATATAAGAATACTGTATTTTTGCAGAGTAGGATAAGGGAGCCAGTTAATCCTTTTCCGAATGGATTTTAAAACTTTTGAACAGATCTGTTCATACAGTCTTATTTCCTATGATATTCAATAAAAGAGTTATTTGGCTTATCCTTTTGAGGAATAACCTTTGCCTTCTGAAAGATTTAATATATATTATGTAGGTATGTATGTACATTGATTGAAGCTGTCGCACTATAAGTATTCCTGCATCTTAATCTCATCAAGATAATCTCTTATCAAAATGGATGAGTTCAAATTGAATCTGATTTTATCCTGCCATTAGTAAACATGAACTGGTTTCGTTTGACTTTTGAAACAGGATCCCTAACTTATGAGTTCTCAGCAATTTGTGATAAAATATGCTTGGTCGTTTCCTTAAGAAGTAACTTATTCTTGTCTTCTAGTTTCGTATATTTGGACAGTGCTAAATCAACAAAGGGGAATACCCACTTTTCATACAACTTCAGGCCCGACACCTCCATACATGGAAGATGTCTTAAACGATGTATTATGAAACTCTGAACATATTTTCTTAACAATGTTTATTTCAGTTCAGCGACGGAAAGGTTTGGCCATCGGATGTAGCTTGAGCGTTTTTATTTTGGAAAAAAATGGACATTTATTTTTCTCATGATTGCGCGGAATTGGTGCGCCGTGGAAAATTACTATCAATTTTCAATTACAAATGAAAATAATAAGTAAAAAAAACATCTTATACTTCAAAGTTAAAACTTATTTCTAGACTTACAAAACTACAAGAATAAAGTTAAAGAATTATAAGTAACAAGTAAAAAAGCTAGAATTGGTCTAAGACCAACTCTTATGATAACCTACATGAATATTGGTATGTCATTTCGTATAGTCACCCAGCTGTGCAGGTTTGATTTTTGAAATGGGTTTACGCATATATTTCTATAATGGTTCGTCGGACAAAAAAATTGTTATAACCAATTTTATAGGATTTCATATTCTGAAGAGTCTTTCAGTACATTAAAACCGTATAGGACTTATCATTTTCACAGTATAAGTAAATATCTAAAATTGTTATATGGCAACACCAAGATTGCCCGATTTAGTTCATTTTAGAAATCATATTTATTATTATTATGAAATCAATATGGACAAAATTTCAGCTCTCTACTTTGACGCGTTGTCAGGTAGTGACAAAATATATAGTGAAAAACGAAATTTTTGTATGGAAACCCTACGAAGGAACTACCCGATTTGTCCCATTTTCGAGCTTAATTTAACTTTTTTTTTTAAAAAAGCAAAATTGCAGCTCTCTAAGTATACGCGCTCACGAGTTATCATGAGGACGGACGGACGGGCAGACTGACGGACATACAAAAATCAAAATGCATGAGTGTCCAATCCATTTTACTCTACCATAAATATTTCTAGGTGTGACAAATGGAATGACAAAGTTAATATGCCCATTAGATTTCATCTAGGGTATAAAAAGATATATATAACTAAATTAAAATACAGAATTACTCTAGGAAGAATAGTAAATGAATTATGATTGAAGGTAGTCAAGGTTCTTTGCATAAACGATCTTCGCAACGAACCTGACAATGAATTCAAATACTTAATGGCTTGGATGAAAAATAGACGGTCTTATTAAAAATTACCCCAAGATTGCGAACGCAGGGAAGTACGGCGATGTGTCAATAGAAGTCCTGTAAATGACCAAAGTCTTCAATTTTACTGGATTAATGAGAGGATTATTTAGGACGGTCCACTTGTGGATTCCCTCGAGGGCTTCATTCAAGCAGCTAACGCTATTCTCTTTAAACCAATAGGCCTAGAGAGATACGCCTGCACATCATCTGGAAAGAGATGTATTTGGCAATGCTTAGGACAGATAAAAATATCATTGATATACATAGGAAATAGTAATGGAACAAGGACTGATCCCTGAGGAACCTCAGATACAACCAAATGTGAAGATGAATACCTATTGGCGAAACACACCATTTGCACACGATTAGAAAGGTAAGAATGGACACATTTCGCAGCCTGCAATGAGAATTGATAATTACCTATGAAGACTGGTCAACACTATCTAAGTCCTTGGAAATATCGAGAAAGATTAAGCCCGTAAATTTATCCTCATCAAGAGCCATTCGAATATCATTACTAACTTTCAGCAAAGCAGAGGTACAGCTATGGTTGAGTCGAAATCCAGACTGAAAATCATGTAACAAGCTGTGAGCAGCAACGTGTTCAGTTATTTGAAGAAAAAATTACTTTTTTAAATATTTTAGAATGAATGGGAATAATACTGATCGAAACGTAGTCAGTGTGAACAGAGCCTTTAAGGATTGGTATGCCCTTTGAATTTTTGGTTTAATGCCATCGATACTCGTACCATTTGATTTAATTCTGGAAACTGCTTTAATATGTCAACTTCAGTAATGCGATTGAAGTTAAATGTATTGGAAGCATATGTATTATAAGCAGGAAGACTGTAAACCAGGACCGTCGAAACGAAGAAGAGTATATTTATTTAAAACGGACCGACATTCATTTCCATCTTCTACAACACAAATTAATTAATTAATTGTTTTATTTATTTATATTGTACTTTAATAATTCCCTCTACAGTCTCTTAATTTTTTACTTTCTGACCATCTCACATTGTGGTAAAAAAATGGCATTATAGGTATTAACATGCCCTACCAGATTGATAATGAAAATTTTTTCGATATGTATCACGAGAAAGAAGAAAACAGCAAAAAACAAGTTACAGTTTCTTAATTTTTTACTTTCTCGTTCGATATCTCAACAACGATCAACGCTAGGTAAAAAATTCATACCACCTGAATGGTACAGCGTAAAAAAAGCATGACGGAGAGCCGAGTTATCGCAAAAAAACCAAATTTACCCCTTTTTTTAAGATGACGGAGAAAGCTCATAGGGAAATTTGTGGACAATTTCAAGTTAAGCTTTTCTAAGCCCCCCTATACATTATCCAAAAATCAGCTGGCTTGGTTCACCTGCCGATTCGAGAGGAATTTTTTGTGTTGCTACGTCATGAAGTGACAATGTCATTTCCAATTTGTTTTGATTTTTGCGTATTTTATTGACTGAAATACGTTTTGAATATATTAAAATATTTAACAAAATATGAGCTTCTTTGTTTAAATCACTTCGGAAAAAGTAACTATGTGCTAGTGGAAAAGCAAAGAAATTTTCACATAGAAAATCTTTTTCACTGTGATAAGGACGATTGAAATTGAGACGAACAAATTTGTGACAATAGTCGCCAAATGAGGTAAGCAACCAATTAACAGATAATTCGGCCATACCTTGTTAATTTTTGTGTCATGATGTGAGATAATATAAAAACTTTTAACTTCAGGTTTTTTTTCTCTATTCTTGTCAAGTACAGCAAAGTTAAATAAATAAAATCCACAGAAATCTTTTGTTTTTACCAAAACTATATAAATTTGTTTAAAATTCAATTCCATTCATTTAAATATTTTAATATTTTCTGTAATATCCGTTATGTCTAATAACTTTCGCGCAACGGTCTGACATAGATTTCATTAATCTGTCAATTATGTCAGGAGAAAAAAATTTTCCCATTCACTTTTAATGACTTCCGTTAATGACGCCTTGTTACCAAATTTCCTTCCACAAATTTTTCTCTTAAAAATAACCCAGAGATTTTCAATAGGGCTTAAATTAGGCGATTGGGCCGGGCAAACAATGACTTGAATTTGAATCACATTTAACTGGAACCATCCTTTTACCACCATAAAAGTGTTTAAACACCCATCTAAGTGGCATTTCTTCCTCAGGTAACATAATCTTTTCTATATATTTTTATACTTGATACGATCCATTATAACGTTGATTTCATATAGAGGACTAACTCTAGCCGAAAAGTATACCAACACCTCACCTCGGTGTTTGATTGTAGGTACGCAATTCCGTCGGTTAAGTCGTTTTCCTTTGGGTCTTCGAACAAAACGAATTCCATCGCAATTGAACAGATTAAATTTGCTCTCATCACTAAACAAAACAGTTGTCCACTTCGCAATCGACCAATTAATGTGATCCAAAGCGAATTTTAAATTAAAAATCGATATCTCATAATACTATAGGTCATGAAAAAACCTGGTAAATATTATCTGTTTTTGGCATCTCTTTTTGTCAATAAAGGCTTTTTAGAAGGATGATAGCCACGTAAATTATTGTGTACAGCACGCCTTGGTACAGTGCTGGGATCAATTGTTAGATGTAAGGTCCTGATAATTTTCGGTGCGGGTGTAAATTATGGAGCGTATTTTTCGATCTTCCCTTTTTTGTTGTTGCTCTCGGTCGACCACCTGTTTGTACCGTCTTTGTGTGTCCTGTTTCCTGAAATTATTCGACTCATGATTGTAATGCATCATGCATCTAGAAATATTAAAAAAGACAAAAAGCATACAAATATTCCAGTTCATTAAAGCCATCGCAGCCATTGCATCGGTAGTTTCGTTGCCACAATGAGTGCAATATGATCCACATAATTTCTTTACGGAAATAAGAAATTATGTGAGCATACCAAGCAAGGTTATGACACCTGACTGCGACACACGTACATTTGGTGATGGCACATTCTACACCGTTTATGCGCTGCAATGAACTTGGCGAATCCGCATGTTTGGAATGCCTGGAATATATGTCAACAAATTGTTGGCAATACTTTAGGTCAATGACTTGTACATGAATAATTTGTGTAATAATTTGATGATATGTAAATTCTATGATTTGTGCATTAAGTAGGGATAGTAATTAATGTAATCAATGATATAAATAAGATGTTTGGACAATAAAGATTATCATAGTTATTCGTTACGCTTGAAAAGATGGAGTTTTCATTTATCGGCAGCATTGCCTTATCCCGCTTCCTTCAGATCACTTAGGCTGTATTTGACGCCATATATTAAACACAAAATGTGTCTGAGTTTATCTCGCCTGTGTTCTACTAAGGCTGCCTTTGACGTCATACATATATTAACATCGGCTGAGCTATCTCATATATCTTTTTTTTTGTCCGTCTGTCCGTCTGCAGTCACGACTAAGATTTCTCTTTTTTTACTGTCTGTCCGTCTGTCTGGTCAGTTATTCTGTCTATTATGCACAGCTTTACAAGCACTGAAGGGATGTGGGTGGCAAGAACCACCCCAAGCCGGCTGATCGCTAGCGGCATACCCACTGTGCAGCCACCCATGCGTATCTCGGACATGATTTTTTGTAACAAGAGGTGGCGGATATCTACATATACCCAGGATATCTACATATACCCAGGTAGAAGTGGTTATAAGTAGATCTGTCGACTGACGCGCTTGCGTTACAACTACGGCCATACATTGAGGGCAGTCACTTTACGGTGATCACTGACACAATTTAAAAGATCCAACTGGTAGATAAGCGAGGTGGGCAATGCGTCTCCAACAATATGACTTTGACATAGTTCATCGCAAAGGAAAGGAACATTTATTGCCAGATTGGTTATCTCGATCCGTCCCAGTGGTAGATTGTATTCAGCATGCTAGCCAAGGTGAAGATAAGTGGTATAAGAAGATGGAAACATTGCAGTCCGAAATATCCAGTCCTAGCAATGGAAGATGATCATTAGAAACGAGTAGTTCCTCGTCCAGAAAGGAAAGAGCTGTTCTTTAAGTCACATGATATACCAACTTCTGGACATTGCGGTGGTCAGAAAACTTATCATCACGCTTTTATTGGCCTAAGATGAAGGCCGATGTAATATCTTATGTCAGACGATGTACTACTTGTCAAGCTATTAAATCCGAACGTAAGAAGCCATCAGCTTTAATGGCATCTCGAAATATAATTAGTAAGCCATGGGAAAGTATAAGCTTAGATCTGATCGGACCTTTACCACGCTCTAATCGCGGTTTTAAATATATATTGACTGTAGTTGACCAATTTAGCAAATTTCCAATGTTATTTCCATTACGTTCAGGCAGTACGGAGTCTATTTGCCGATCGTTGGAAGATTTTGTATTCCTGCTTTTTGGATTACCAAAATTTCTCGTTTGCTATAATGGTACACAATTTAAGAGTAGGGAGTTTAGGAAACTTTGTGCAGACTACGGCACAGTAATCAATTTTACAGCGCTTTACCACCCCCAAGCAAATTCCACCGAACGAACAAATCAGGTAATAAAGTCAATACTCCGAGCCTATGTATCGGAGAACCACAGAGTGTGGGATTTATATGTGGCAAAAATCGCCTGTGATATCCGTTCGTCACAGCACGAGGTGTTGAAACTAACACCTTTCTTTGTCAACTTTGACCGAGAAATGGTCACACATGGTGACCATTATAAGTATTCCATCAGTAGTAAACAGGTTGACCCGGGAAAGCGTGCCGAAGATTTGGAGAACGTTCGAAGAGATGTTAAAGAGAAATTAATAAAAGCAGCCGAAATGGCTAGACGTAGCTACTACCTTCGATAGAGGGATCAGAGATATCTTATCAATGATATGGTTTGGCGTAAGAATTATGTATTATCGGATGCAAAGCATTTCAATGTAAAGCTAGCACCCACCTATGTAGGCCCATTTAAAGTGGTTGAGATTGTGTCGCCTTGGAGTTATATATTGCAAGAATCGAGTGGTAAAAGTGCCGGAACATGGAATACCAAAGAGTTCCTTTTCCTTGGTTACCCTAATAAGGTATCCACTCAGCTTCACTGAGACTCTACAGTGCATCAAAGCACCGCTTAAGTTCCCAGCGGTCGATAACCTTTTCTTGCATAAAATTTATCGAACTTTAAAGTATATGGTGTCGTCTGTGGTACGTCAGGACACAGACTATTCCAAGTCGCGTGTAGTCTTTTCAATGTAGGAGTCATTTTCAATGTACGATTTTTCATTGGATAGTTATCGGAATCGTTTGGTACAAGGTGTTGGGATCGTACATAGTACAAAGTCCAATGATCCAAGCTACCGAAAATATCTTTTATACTCGTCTCTTGGATTCTCTATTAATTCGGTAGATGGTGCTCTAGAGTCTCAGCTACCTAAGTTGATAAATAGGATAAGGTTCATGTAAGAAGTAACAGCACCCAACACAAGTATAATAAGGTCTCAAAGGCAGATATCGATGTAGAATCTTGTTAGACCAGGAATAGGTAAGATAGATGTAATTATTTGTTACCGATAATTTTTTTTTTGTTGTTCAGAATAAGAATTGGCGGAATATCTGAAGTTTATATCAAAGCCATAGTTAAGTTACTTTTACAAACATTTTTTTGGTTGAGCATCTGCAAAATATGTTTAGTGTGAATTTGCATGTTAAATGAGATTTCTAGGAAATTTCCCGGAGGAAGAGGTGGCATGTTATATGTTAAATCGTTGGGATGTACTGGGCTGAAATTTGGAGGAGGATTTAAACCAAATATTGATCATGTAACAGAATTTATTTGAATATATACATGTTGTTCTTGTTCTTTCTGTCCCAATATGAGAATGCGATGATTCTGCCGAGTCTTTGTCACATTTTCAGATCAGACATCTTAGCGGATCGTTACGTCCCCTTCATAAAGCCATGTCGTATTTACAAAATGGATTTACAACGTCCCTGTAACCATATCTGCAATAGTCACGTCAGATATTGCTCCGTTCATTGAAGCGATCGGTACGGATAAGGAAGCTTTGCTGTTGAACTGTATCCTAGAGGATTTACCGCTTTCTATTCCGACAAGGAATCCAATAGCATAACTTATTTACTGGGTCTCAAAAGTATTGATGTGTGGAATTTGGTGCTCCTGGAATTAGTATTAAGTAGGATTAAGGTCAAAGGCGTCAAAGAGATTTAAGAATAGCTTCATTATTATGAATTAGAATGGCTTCACTATTAGGTATAAATTTATTATGAATCTAAGCTCACTGATGATGATGTGAAGCAGGCAAATTACCGCGCGAAGTATTCGTTGAGAATCCCGAAAGGTAAAGAATGGTATTTATCTTTTCTAGAAATTAAATTTATAGTACTAGGACCAAAAGAAACTCACTAGGTCCAGTTTCCCTTCTAACGCGACTAAAAGCAGCCACTATACACAATCATCTCACTAACAGAAAAGCGACAAGTTTTCTTCATGAACGCCAACCGCCTGACTTAAGACAAATGTAACTGGGAAGCCCGTAGCCTAAAGCATTTACAAAATATAAATAACCCAAAAAAAGAAACGGGGCCAAACGAAAATTTAAAAGCATTTGCTAATGACGGCTAAGCAGAAAATTGTGAAGAATTACCTCCATTTGCGTAATTAGAATATTCAAATTCAAAATAACAATTCGGAGAAAACTGCTAGAATATAATGGGATTTTGTATAACAGCCTGGTAGGTGAAGCGGGTGACCCCTAGAGAAAGATAAAAGTCAAACCGTCACTGAGTCTAAGGCAGTTGATCGGGCAAGAAAGCCAGAAGTCGAGGTAAATCAAGTCAAGTTGGACAGCACTACAGCAGGGAGATATATAAAAGGTCAGGCAAAGGTCAGCAAGACAAGGAAGGTTAAAAGGAAAAAAAAGAAAAGGCGGAAGGAAAAATTGGAATAAAATAACAGAAGAAAAATCGAAAGAAGTAAGGTGACGAATAAATGGAGGAGAATAATAGAAAAGGGAGTCTGGACCAGAAATGATTAAATAATCAATTAGGAAAAAGAATACACATGGATACAACAAAGAAAAGATAAGTATCTACTGTTCCATTTTACTGTAAGGATTATATATTTTTTTTCAATAATTCGTTCTCAAATTTTAAAGTGAATTTATAAGCGGTTGATTGCTTATTAGTCCGCGCGCTAGCTTGCTTGTTGCTTTGCTTAGTTTCTTTGTTTCTTTTTTTTATTCGGAATCGGTGTGAAGGTGAAAAGAAAAGTTATTTCTAAGTACGTTTTGTAACGTGATAACTGCTTAAAAGGAGGAATTCCAATCAGAGTGTGTTGTTCAATTTTGAGTTCGTGGACACTAAAACCACGTGGCGCCCAAAGGTAGTAACGAAGGTGCTAGTTTTAAAGAAGTTCGACCCAACCCTTTCTATAACGTTGGTCAGGCACATTACGTGCATATCGAGTACGTAATATTGTATTTATAAATCATTGCACCATTTCTGCCAACCATTGAGATGATATTAGCTATCAAAATCAGCTACAACTAGCTGATTCTGCAAAGTTCACATAGAATAATTGGATTAGCCCCGGTGCCAATAATAGCCACCCCGGTTTTTCGATGTAATTCAAACTTTTCAACTAACAATCAATATTCATTTTAAATTTTATGGTTGGATTAAAAATACACGCCATGTCAATTCGGGTGATGGGTAGAGCAATTTGTTTTTTCACATTTAGCATACTTGTATTTTTTTTATTGGCAGTGGGACGAAAGATCGCAAGAACAGAGGCCAGGGCGGTCCTTTGTGCTAGCCTACCAGAAACTCTCTCGCCAACTGCTGGTCATCTTAATAGAGCGCATCAGGCCTTGGTGAGGTAAAGCGTTCGGCTGTCTCAGGCTCTTCTTCCAGGCAGAACAGATACTCAGGGCAGTGTTGCCCCCTACTTCTATTGTAGTAGATATACGACAATTTTCATCTAAAACAAGTGAAAAAGCAAAAAATTGTTCTAAGACCAATTCTCATTATACCCTAGATGAATGTTCATTTGTAATTTCGTATGGTCTTCCATATGCGAAAGTTTGATTTTTGAAGTGGTTTTTCGCATATATCTGTAGAACGGCTCGTCGGACTGCAAAAAAAAGATTATAGCAAATTTCATAGGATTTCATATTCTAGGACTGATCGTTTTCACAGTATATATATATATGTATATACGAAACCTAAATTTTTATATGGCAATAAGAAGGAGCCGATTTTTTTTTGCTTTTACTATAAAAATACCATGTACCAAATTTTAGCTCTCTATTTCGACGCGTTCTCAGGCAGTGTCCAAATATATAGTATCGTAGTATAGTATGGTATACTAAAATCGAAATGAAAGTTTTGTATGGCAACCCCACGAAGGAGTTGCCCGATTTGTCTCATTAATTTCATTTTTTTTAAAGCTATAATAGCGAACCCGTTCAACAGTTTTTCATTCGATTCGGAAAGCTTGAGCTGCATTGCAATTGTGCAAGTTAGTTGGTTGTTCTTTGGAGTTTTTTAATGTCGAAGTAGTGTTGTGTTAGGTCCTACAACATTTTATCTTAATCTACTACACTTTTCGTCTGGAGTCTACTAAACACCATACCGTAATTGCGGGCATCACTGACTCAAGGATGTCGGCAACTCCCACCCTTGTTATTTGAGCGTGAAGCGAGCTGTGGCCAGTGATGATGCCAACCGCAGTTCTGCATTGTTTCCTTCCGAGCCCCAAGAGAAAATCAGGGAAATTCCTACTAGGCCCATCAAGAAAAAGTTTTGTTCACCTGGAAGTGCTCAGGTTCGAACATCTCTGCTTATGCTTCATACGAACATCCATTTTGATTAGAGATCCGATAACTGAGGTGGCAACGCGTGCAGCGGGTTCCGGTCCAAGTAAGGGAGAACCAGAGTCAGCATCTGACTCCTTAATGAAAATAGATAATCAAATTTCTGTACCTTAAAATTGGGTAGGATAGTCTGGATCGATTCTAATAGCAATAAAAATTTATTCCTTTCTATGTTTTTATTTCAAAGGAAATTTATCAATCCTAAAAGTTTAGAGTGTCTAATGTAAATATTGGCCCATCAACTCTCTTGATTTTTCCTTTCCTTGATCATTAACCTTAACGTGAATTTGTCTCGATAGATAAGATTTATTAATCATATTTTGTGTTAACTCAATTTAAAAAAAATTAGGGTACGATAGAGAATACCTTTCCAAATAGCTAGATCCGAATTTTCATACTTTATTTTTATGTTGTCAATAGCAGCATTTTTCTAGAATCTACCATTCAAACACCTGTGATGGACCCTCGCTTATTCACAGTCCTGAAAAATAGAATTTGTCCTCAGATTTAAGTCTCTAACTTCATGTGCGGTTTAACCCAAATCCGGTTGAGCCTACCTAGGTGAAGATGTTTCGACTTCGCATTATTACTAACTAACGGAATTTTTATAGATTTTTTATAAATAATTTTTTGTTTTAGTTAATTATACCGAATCACATCGATTGATTACGAATAAACTATAAACACCTGCTTTTTTTTATATAACTATAAAACTTAAATACAAAATATCCCCTAAACTTAATTTTCATCTTGCTCACTTTGTTTTAGTTGGTGGCAGTTGATGCTACCAATTCTTAGTTATACTGAGTGCAAGTTTTAAGCCATGAAAATCGCACCTCCTTCGTTGGGTTAAATTTTGTGAAATTTACAGAGCTATGCATATCTAGATTTAAGTTAAATAATTGCAGGAAATTATACTCGGGCCGATGGAAAGATAGAATGAGAAACGTAATAACTCAAATTTCACTTAACCTCGCTAAGGAAGTTCTCAATTTAATCTAGTTTTCTTGAAGGTGTTTTATCACCAATGGTGGGTTGGGTATGTATGGAAATTGTATGCAGCTTTATGCAACCGCAACTATGTCTTAGTAAGTGTGAGATCTAATTAAGCGGCTTATAAAGTTCTTCTTGTCGCAGTTGTAGTGAAAATCTAGTTTGAATTAAAGTCATATTCTAACTTCATCATTATATTGAAAAGTTTTGACTTGAGTTGAATAAATTTTATTCTAAAGATTTCTAGTATTTCTGAAAGTTATTTTCAGATTAGTGTAGAGGTGTCAACTTTAATATAACCATTATTATCACCTTTTATTATATGCTGTTGGAATTTATGTCCATCTTTAGAATATTTTTGCATATAATTGGACCAATTTCGAGGTGATAGGTATATATGTATATAATACATTTGGAAAAACTGAAAATTTTCGACCCAGCGATCAGAGAGGTCTCATCAAGTAAATATGAATTATAAGTATGTAGCAAGATTACTCATTGCAATTTTCAAATTGGGTGATTGTCCTCCTTCTCACCATACGACCATAAAAATAAAATAGGATATTAAAATAAAGATTATTTATTTATTTCACTACTCTTTCTCAGTTTCACCGCCGCGCTGGAAGTATTAGTGAGAAATTAATTAGTAGAAATGTTCGTCCTTTTGGTGTAGAATTTTTATAAGTATAGTATTTAAAACACGTGAGTGAAACCGCCGGTGAAAAAAAATCTTAATACCTTTCATTCATGATTTAGATTTTACTACTTAAAGAAAAACTTGTATGTAATGTGCTTATTACGATCTTTCTTTAGTCAAAGCGAAGCGCAACAATTAAATATTTATAATTGCGTATTTCTATTTCATTTCATTTTGATGGTTTTAATCAATTTTGGTTTTTCTAGCAAGTATCGGGTGTGCATCTTGCTGGCAATGTACAGTCGAAACCTTGTGTCCAGTATAGGGAAGACCTCGCACTTCCGTAATATTTTATAGGCAATTAAAAGGCTACAGTCAGTTTTCTCTCCTTTTAGGATGGCTGAGAAGTACATAGATAAATGAAAAGCTTCCAAATCTGAGTTTCGTCAGTTCTGATTTGGATTTCCTGATTTCCTAGCACTATCTATCGATTCATCAAACGATATTCTTTCTTATACCAGCTATTAGGAAATAGAAGTAGAAACGCAAGGTATGGTGTTCGAACCTTATCGTGTTTCTTTTCCCCGATTCCTGCATATGTAGATAATTTGGTTTACATATGTTCAAACCTGCTCAGTAAAATAGTCAGAGTATATCGCCCACTTAGACCGATCATTATAGTCCACTGTGTAAAGATCTCAATTTAAGTCATCCAACTCGACGGCCCGCCCGATAGCAATTTACCGCCTATACTTCCAAACTAAGAGTGGCCTGCTTCTACCACTCGATACCTTACTTCTCCTAGCTATGCATTTCAAATGCTGTTGCCACTGTTAATTATATTTACCCTATTGTACTCTATTCTAGCTACACTATAGATAAACTTGGAGCCGGCGTATACAACCTGTCATATAATCGGTGACCTATCCTACGTCTACCCTTAATGCATTTCTCAAGAATTTCTAATTGTTCTAAACTGTCGGTTTATTGCTCGAGCCATCGAGAAGGTTTCTTGGACCTTGAATTTAATTAACTGTTTACTACGATCTCGCCAGATGGGATTTGTTTGGCGACGATCGTTACAGTTCGAGCAACCTGACAATCACTATCCCCAGTGATATAACGTCACGACCACAAAGGCCCAACCATGTAGAACTATAATCGTGTTAGTTCAGAGAGTTGATTAACGTTATTATCAGCTGCTCGTTGCTTCTCTGAAAATTCGATTACCACTTGGAAATCAGATCGTCTGCCTATCATACTGTGTTAGTCGTCCGCCAATAAGACTAAACTATTTCGGCTGCCAATCAGACAACGCTGCTATCGTCTGCCAATCAGACTACGCTGCTATCGTCTGCCAATCAGGCAGGCATTAGACTTACAATCGTCTGCCAATCAGACTATACTAATATCGTCTGCCAATCAGACTAAAAAAAATTCTTATTCATCAAGTCTTTATGTACGTATTAAAAAAAATTGTACATTTACCTTACCAATACTGTTACCCATCGAGGTTTTTACCTAATGCATCCCCCTTTTGTCGATTGTCCCCTTTTCCTGCCAATCTTTGTCTGTTGTCCTCAGCTGGTCTGAGGTATGGCTGGTAGCGATCTATCGATGAAGGCGATGGAGGCCGATTGATATTTCTATGACAATTAATTAAAATCTCTCTGCACTGCTTTTGCGCGCTAATTTTCTCTAATAACGCAGGTAGTGAATTGATGGTTGCTCCCGTCAAAACATTCATTAAATCTTCGCCTGTGGTATGGCTGGTAGCGATCTTTCGATGAAGACGATGGAGGCCGATTGATATTTCTATGACAATTAATTAAAATCTCTCTGCACTGCTTTTGCGCGCTAATTTTCTCATATTGCTTAATTTTCTCTAATAACGCAGGTAGTGAATTGATGGTTGCTCCCGTCAAAACATTCATTAAATCTTCGTCGCCCAGTCCCGATATGATATACTCTATTGTTGCCTGCTCCGACAATGATATCCTTTTCGCTAAAGCTGTTATTGTGTAAAAATACGTCTCAAATCCCTCTTCTCTTTTCCTTTTTCTGCTCATAATCTCCATTATGATAGCAGAATCGTCTTGATAGCTTGGAAAACTTTTAACTAATTCGACCTTAAAAACGTTCCATTGTTTTAACTCTGCCTGTCGACTTTGCTTCTAGTATTTCGCTGCATACTCTAAGCGCAGCGATGCATAGTATAAAGTGGTGTGATTATCCCAGGAATAAATTAGCTTCAATGCTTCGATATTTCGTATCCATTCTATGGCCGTTATTTTGTTTTCACTCTCCGGATTAAAAGGATCTATCATCTCCTTAATTTCCGCGAGTCCCATTCTACAAAACGAATTATTTCCACTTTGAGCTTCTTCGCCGCCTAACGAAACACTATCACTTGGTTCTGATAATGCTTCAACCCGTTTCACTAACACACCATTTTCTTTTTTTAAATTTTCGATTTCTTTTCTTAATAGCGTTATTACCTCCACCATATTTTCAGGTGTCACGTTTTCACCCTCACTTTCCATTTTTTCTTTATTTTAAATGTTTACTTCCACTGAACTGATTTAATTTACTTACTCGCTAGGAAACTAAACAAATTTACTTTTACACTGATTTTGTAGGTACTCTACAATTTAGTATCACTGCTCTCACAAATTAAACAACTTCCCTCTGATTTTGTACTTCTTAGTTTAGTGTCACTGCACCCAAAATTTACTAATATCACTCTGATTTTATACTTTAGACTATTACTGTCACTACACTCAATGGTAATATCCAAAATCGCGAATAACCAAAACCGATAATTTCGCGCGAATTCAACCTCACACTTTAATTTGTAAAGATCTCAATTTAAGTCATCCAACTCGACGGCCCGTCCGATAGCAATTTACCGCCTATACTTCCAAACTAAGAATGATCTGCTTCTACTACTCGATCCTTACTTCTCCTTAGCTATGCATTTCAAATGCGGTCGCCACTGTTAATTATATTTACCCTATTGTACTCTATTCTAGCTACACTACAGATAAACCTGGAGCCGGCATATATAACCTGTCATATAATCTGTGACCTATCCTACGTCTACCCTTAATGCATTTCTCGAGAAGGTTTCAATTTAATTAACTGTTTACAACGATCTCGCCAGATGGGATTTGTTTGGCGACGATCGTTACAACTGGAATATTCTCAACAATTTTATTGAAGAAAAATGCAATGTTACATATAACAGCATATTTCTCAATGTAATCATTCTTTCAGGATTTCTACTTCGTAAAAGAATGAGGTAAATGGCAAAAGATGTGTGTTCATGTTTTTACCAAAATATCTTTTCCAGAACGTGTTTTCACATTTTTTGAGTAGTACATACTAATTCCCGTGAAAGCTTGAATGACGAAATTTACCCCATCCGAGAGAGACATTGTAAAAACTGTGCTTTGGTTTTAAAGGGATCCATAATAACGTAAATATATATTTATCGCACTCAAAAGGCATAAGAAAAAAGCTCTTCGACAATATTATAACGACAGCAGTAAAAGCCCTTCCCTTTACTACTCTTTTGTTCTCGGGTGGCAGTAGAATCATAAAAACTCGCAAACTTTTATATTTACGTGAGTGATGTAATCATGTTTTACACCCTCTAGAATTGCTAATGAAATGGCTTTTTTAAGTACATTGGAACGAGTTTTTTTTTTGTTTTTGCATGAAAACGACATTTTTAAGGCTTATTTCTTTGTTTAAAATATTCGAACGTTTTTCGTTTCGCGTAACGCAACGTACTTTCTAATAATTAAAGGAAAATAATAATGTCAGTTAGTAAGTACAAATTTAGAATCATCCCGAGTTAATCTAGGTTGCAAATAAAACATTGGTGTAGAAAAAAAAAATAATGAAAAGCAGCGGATGAAGGTGTCTACTCTGAGGCACACTTCAGGGATTGTTAATATTGTCAGAAACAGTTCCACACAAAAGTAATCTGTGTGTCCGATGAGACATATGAGAGTGTATTCAATTAACAATAACAAAAGGAAATTCAAGAATATTATTTTTAAGTCCGTTAATTGTGTTGAATTCAAAAAACTGCAGCAAAGCCTCGGAGCGAGGAAGGAAAAAAAGAAATGTTTTGGCGAGGGTGCAAATTGTAGTTGCTTATGCCAGTAATGACAATAGAAGAAAAACACGAAGTCAATGTACCATAGAAGGATTTAACAGCTGCATCAATATCAGAATCGCTGCGAATATTCGTACATTCGCATAAACGTCATTGAGTTGGGAAACATTAACTATTAAAACAATGAAATGTAGACCCACGTCGAAATGTAAAACCACATGAGGGGAATAGCGCTGGGTCGTCTCAGGAAAGAAAGTATCTAGATACACCTTCACCAGAGTACCGTACTCAGTACTCCCAGCAACAGTGTGCAAACTGAAGTTACAATAAATGTACGAAGATGAGCCTAGAGTAACATAATCTCTAGAAAGCCCTTGATATGCAGATCAAAGGAAGGACATTGCCATTCTTTCGGATAGTCATGCAGCCTTGATGACTCTGAGTGGCTTTCAGATAACCTCTAAGTTAATGGGGGACTGCAGTTCGTTTGTGGATAAGCTATGTAGCCAGAATAAGCTCAGCGATCAGTGGGTTCCGCATATGGAGATCATGGGGAATGTGAGGGCTGACTTTCTAGCCAGGTCTAGTTTTGGTTCTCCCTTCCTTGGACAGGAACCAGCTGTAGACGTTGCCACCTCGGTTATCGGGTCTCTCATCAAAGCGGATGTTTGCATGAAGCATAACCAGAGATGGGCGAACCTGAATACTTGCAGATGTACTTTTCCTTGATGGGCCTAATAAGAATTTCCCTGACTTTCTGTTGAGGCTCGGAAGAAAAGTAATGCAGAGCTGTGGCTGAGGTCATCATCGGCTACAGCTCGCTTCACGCTCACCTCAAGGGAAGTCGTCCAACTTTTGACGACTTATGACACACTCGCGAAGACATGGCAGTGTTCTCCGTATTAGATTTGAAGGATAGTTTTTGGAAGGTTAAACTAATAGATGAAAATTCTAGTGATATTTGTGTAGTTTTAACACCTAGGGATTAAGCCAGGAACGGAAATTGTTCAGAACATAATTAAAAAATATTTCGGTGCACTCAAAGGCGTAGTACTTTACATTGATGATATATTAGCGGGAGGTCGTACTGTTCAAGAACACGATGCAAATCTGAAAGCCGTAATGGAGAGAGCGAAAGAAATTGATGTCAAATTTAATAAGGCTAAGTTTCAATACAAAGTAGAAGAGGTAAGATATTTGGGGCATGTCTCTTTTAAACATGGAATGAAATCCCCATCGCATCACTGCAATCGAATCTTTAAAAATATCAGAAAAACAAAAAGACCTCCAACGTATACTTGGAATGATAAATTATGTGCGAAGTTTTAACTCCATCATCTTCAGAGTGTCCAATCGCAATTAGGCACTCTGAAGATAATGCAGTTGCATCGAAACTCGTATAAGGGTTAAATAAAAGTTTTATTGTAGAAAAAAAAAGTATTCGTTCTTAATCGCTTCTCAATTTCATATAATATGTTCCACAAAAGTGTTACTGTTACTTCGATTAATAAAATTTATTTTCTCTTTTGAAAATTGTTATATATACTTGCGGTACCGTAGACTGCATGCCTAGGGATTGCGATATCGATAAACCGGTTAATCGGACAAAAGTACCATTTTAAAATTATCGATAGAACCTCTAAATATTATCGATAATTCAATAAATAAACGAACACACATTTTTCATTTTCTGAAAAATTTTAAAAATATCAACAGTATGCCATGCTTTTTGCTTTGGTTTATATTGCTATTGTGGTTGATGTAATTCGTAAATCATTCTGGCTTTGTCTGTGAAATTTAATGGTTACTAGAATATTTTTAATAAATTGAAACTGTTTGTTTGTAAAATTGTGAAACTTGAACTTCTCCTACATTTTGGTAAATTTTATTAAAGGTAACGAGTTTTTTTTACTTTAATATAAATTATACGTGTTGAATACGGTTGATATTTTTCAAGGCATGGCGAATAATACAAATGTAAATGATAAGAATAAAGATTCGCCGTGGAATTATTTTAACCGCACTAAAGATGGAAATGCAGGTATATGCACAATTCAAGGTTGCTCGAAAACTATAAAATCTGCAGGCGGAACGACTACTGGTTTACGTAGCCATCTTAGAACACAACATAACATAAATTTATTAAAAAGAGATCAAAATTGTGGAACGTTGAGCTCAAGCGGAATAAAAGATGTAAAAATATCAACCGAAGCGATTTTTCTGGTAAAATTACAAAAATTTTCACCAAAACCATTGAAGATTCTCTACCTGCAATAATATCTCGGATGACAAGCAAAGATGGCCAGGCATTTAAAACACTTTATACGTCATATGATTTGAGAGAGCTATTAAAAAGTAAAGGTCATCAGAAAATTATTAAATTATCCAACACAATTAGGAATATAGTTTTATCGTATTCCCAAAAAATACGTGATGAAATGATAAATGAGCAACCAACACGTATTGAATCAGAAAGGGCGTTTTCGGCTACAGGGATTTTCTGCACAAAAATACGGTTGTTCAGCGACGAAGAGAACCGAAAAGAAACAAGGAAAAAGAATTAATAAAAATCAATCTAATTTACAATACTTAACTTAATTAGTAGCCAGGGAAGTTGACTGGCATAGATTTTTCCTATCCTCCCACGAAGAGCAGTATTCATATGTACCTACGGCAATATCTGAAAATAAAAGAAATAATGAATTGATTAATGAATTATATGTTACATCACTTAGAATAAGAAACACAAATTAATTCACAAATTTAAACCAATTATAGAAAAGATGTCACAGAACACATTTACTGTAAAAAAATACTTTCCCGCAAACAATTTAAGGGAAAACTAACAAATTTTCACCCTTTGACAGTTGTCCAAAGGGAAAATGAATTAATCAAATAATAAGTTTTTAAAAACATTTCGCAGTGTATTTACTACATAAATACAACATTTATACATCACTAAATTGATTTCTTACGAAAAATCAACTTCCCGCGATGGTTTCCCGCGAAGAAAATACAAAAGAAAATCTTACCTGAAAACAGGTTAAAATCGTAAATTATCATATAAATGGATTTTCTTACAAATTAATCACACACAAACACTACGCAATAAACAGAACACAATGTTCACAACTTACCTTTGGTGTAGAAGCACAATACAGCGGAAAAATGCACGGAAAAACTCGCGATCGCGAAACCGTCAACGCCACTTGTAAACATCACGAAAACTGTCAACTTTATATGTTGCCAACATATGGCACATCAATTCGGACTATTTTTTAACGAGGAATAAGATGGCGGTGTTAAAAAGGTACAAAAATATCTTCGTTAAAAGATAATTGATATTTTAACATTTCTCATATAAGCAATGAGAAGAAAAGAGATAGCAAGTGGAAGAGAGATAGATAAAACTTGCGTTCCACATTAAAATTCTCTCATTATGGATGACAGGAAGTGCATTACGCCATGTTATGGCATAATTTCTATTTTTAATTTTCACGCAAAGAATTTAATAAATGATGGGAGTTTTAAATGGAAAAATGTAGAGGTTAATATTCCGCATCGAATGGCATTAATTTCAACTGAGGAAAAATTATACATCTTGAGTAATCGTCACCAGAATGGCGATTCAGACCCTATATAAGGCCGAGCATTTATATGAATCGCTCTCTTATGTTATTCGAGTTCAACAAGTAAAGATCGTAGCAAGTGATATTTCTAAAGTGTAAAAAATTGTGCAAATTGGCTTACAAACTACTGATGGTAAGAGTAAGCTCACATGCAATTTTGGTGGAGGAATTGTGAATAATTTATAATTTATCTGTATTTAACATACATACAAGGTTGTGATAGTTTTTAATTGAATTTTTGTTGTGAAATTTAGTGCGAAATTAAATAATTTGAATTTTTCGTTTACAATTTAGTGGAATACACATGCGAATTGTTCTTTGTTTGCATAGCTCATAATTGTATCAATATTTCAGTGTGAAGAAGTGTAGAATATCACTAGTAGTTTAGTTCTATAAATACGAAATATCTTGAATAATAATATTTAAATACTTAACTATGTGCATTAGAGTGATTAAGTAACTTCGAATAGAATTGAGATTAAATCGAATGTGAATCTATTTGCATTGTTCTGATTTTAACATACCGCTACACTAACATTCCCACCAAGAACTGTAATCGGCATATAACGGCTTTGTCAAACTACTCCGTTACACACGTGCAGCAAGGCATAGCATCAACAATATCAAAGAAAATTATATCAGCTTATTATACAAGCATATAATGTAATATTTATGTCGTTACGCACAAGGTTTAATTCAATCAAGAATTCACATTTACATTACAGTACTGTGATTCAATCTCGCATCTCATTCAGTACATTAGCATATTAATAGTCATCCAAGGACTATACACTTTGCGTAAACCATTGTTTTGGTAGTTCTATCCAGGAACTGCCACTTTACGAAACAACGGTCACGATTAAATGATGAAAGCCTAAATGCGTTATGTTTTTTAGGTTATCTACGTCGAATCGACGTAATCGATTTTGAAAAATCGATATAACTCGTAGAACTACCGTGTTTTGTTCTTTTATTTTGTCTAATAAAAATTAGATAAACTTTAATTTTTCTCGTTTATTCACAATACAATTCCATAATATTAAGGCATATTAGCACATTCATAAACCTAGTGTATACATTATCCAAAATATACCTACTCAAACAGGCGCACGTCGATTCGACGCGTATAGTGAAATACGGTTATTTATCTAGGGTTAAGAACGTTTTTTAATAAGTTAAATAAAATTTAAAAAAAAACTTTAATAAAAAATTTGTATTGTTTGATTTTTATCGATAAATGCTAAAAATTGTATTTTGTAATCACTATGCAAGCCAATGTTCGTTTCCGGTCAGGGGGTGCCACTTCCGGAAGGTAAAGAGTTAAATTAGAGTTTTTATCAGGCTAAGGCCGCTTTATGATCATTTAGGCTTAAGAGCCGATTTAATGAGAATTGTACACGTAGATATGTATAACAATTCTGATTTTATTTAGTTAATATTAGTCTTTTAATATAAATTTAATTACATTACTTGAAGGTAAAATCATAAGCAAGAATCAATAATTTCAAAAGAAATTTCTAATTCAGGAATTTCACTGCTTTCTTGCTCATAGAATAACCTTTCACAATATTGATCGTATTTGTTTATTCTGACACACAATTCTGTTATTCGAAAAACAAATGCGTCATTTGACTTGCTAGTTTTCTTCGTTTATTAATTTTGTTAAAAATGCCGATTCGTATTTTCTTTTTAATTGCTTTCAATTTATTGGTCTGTAGGTAGTATTTAAATTCTTTTTTATTTAATTTGTTAATTTCACAATTATGTTCATGCATCGTATTTTATGTTTACATGAAATATGATATTTACACATATTATATGTGTGCACATATATTTGGGTGCAAGTTTTATCTGCTATGAGGTAATTACAGCTTTTTAATGCTTATGCAAATGAATATGGTTACATGTTGCATTTTATATGGGTTTGCATATGATGTTTTGCGATGTGCATTTAAGATGTGTATAATTACACTGTGCACCAAGTAAAGTAGATTTATTTGGCTTACTAAGTTTTAAAATATTATGGAAGGGAAAGTGATCGAATTTCTAAAAAAAACATCAAGTTTTATATAATAACGCAATTAGCAATATAAAAGGTTGCATCTGAAGAAAAATATGCAAAAAATCATTACAAAGTAGCTGACATCCGCAAGTAACTAGAAAAAAAAATTAAGTTTTTTTTTGTATGTACATAGTAGTAATGTACCCCAATTTGAGTTAAATATCTGTAAACGAACTGCCTTTTTTTAGTGGATGAAGGTATTTCGCGTGTAAATTTTTCCTTTATATAGACACACCTTGCTTTTAAATTACATTGTCCCTTATTTTAATTATAATTTTTCTTAAAAGCCGTGTGGGCCAGGACCCGCCGTTGCGCTTCTCGCAGGGACCTTCTCTGAAGCCTACGGTAACCGTCAGTACCTTCCATCAAGAACGAGATTACGAAACCCACTGACTAGTAATTTTCCTCGCTTCAAAGCCCTCCCCGCCACAGCGGCGGCCCACCTACCAACACAAAGGTTGACTGACAATCAGTTAGTATAGTTACGCACATAGAGAATTTTCATGGACTTTAAAGCACTCAACAATCTCATACAGTCGCTACCATAATCACAAGACAGTCACTTATAAAAATCACATAATAGTTGTTTACACATGATAGTTTCTTCCGGCATAGAAGGACTATGTGTACACCATCGGGATACGCAGGAAATTCGCCAGGAAGGAAATGGAAGTACTTGGACCACATGTTTTTCCTCGTCGATATTCTTCCTACCAATACTTCGTAAAATATTTCTTCTTAGTCATACTATATATTATTTAAATACAATATTTTACAGAACAAGCCGAAAATGCAGCCGTAAGTTAATCTAGGAAATTTCTGCGGTTTTATTTAATGAAAATCTTTCGAAAGATCTGATATTATGCAATGATGGCTGCTTGTTATTCGATAAGGCGTTTGCAAGAAGTTCAGCAGGAACCGGCGCCTTAATGCGATGTGTCATTTATTCTTCTTCAGCTGCCGTCATCAGCGCCGTGGGTATCAACTTCATCGCGGGACAGCGCAGCTCGTCCACCTCCTTGTACTAGAATGAAAGCAACAGTGCGGGATGATCTTGCTATTCGAAAGCACTCACAAGGTGATGAACAACTTGATAAAGTCTGGAAAACAGTCATTTGAAGGTACCAATCCTGTTTGAGTCTATTCAGCAGCATGGTGGTCCGTTTAAACAATAATAATTTAAGTTTTGAACGCTTTAGCCCATTGCAACTGAAAATGCTGCTGATTAATCTGCGCACAGGTTTCCTCGTCATGATCGCTGGGGGAAGGCTGAAAATAAACAAAAAGAAAAACGGCGTTCACCAATAACATTATACTTGTCTGATGATCGGTTGGACTGGAACTCATGTGGCGACATCTTTCGTCAACTCAGTTTTGTTTTCTTCTGTAAGGGAAATACCTAACTAGTTTTATATACTAGTATTAATTATTTTCAATAATTTTTACTAACCTTGTTGTGTTTCGATCAAAACCGCAAACTTGAACTGTCATTGTCAAGAAACAAATAGTTAACACGCCGTGCGGTCAGCCGCATGCATAATGTCACATTTTTACACAACAGAGCGTTCAGGTGTCCGTATTATGCACATCGATGTGCACATTTTTACGCACAATTTTTATTCCTTCAAAAGTGAGCTTTTAAAGTTGGCATTTAGCGCGGTGTTTTCAAATTTGATTTAATTAAATTTCAAATAAACAAAATAAAAATGGAGCAACATTATAATTTCGTTTTAAATGTAGATAATTCACTTTTGCAAAGCAAAATACGGTTGGTGTTCTTAATAATGGTAATAATTCCACAATTTAGTAAAAAAAAAATGTTTTAATAAAATAATTTACTTCATATAATGAAATCGTTTTCATCGAAATCAACAAAGAGCTTTTGAAAATGATGAGAAACAGCTCCTTTAGAATAGTGGATTAAATATTACCTCGAAACGAGAATGTGTTAGAGGAAACAATTACCAAAGTTCAAGATGGTAAAATTATAAATTAATTTCGCTTTTCAATTAGGTTTAATTAATTGATTAATTCTAATTCCAGATGGCAACACGTCATGGTTCAGAGGTACTCGTATCGTCTTATAAAGATAAAATTGGCACCAAGGCAATCTGAAATTCCACAGTATGGTAAGAAATTTCGAAGGAGCTGGCTTCTGCAGGACATTGCTATACTTGTAGGCAATGCAAGTGGAAAATGTCATACTTGAAAACTAAGTATATGAGGCCAAAGGATTCAGCTGGTCCAACAAATAATTCAACGAATTGGATGAAATTTTTGGTAGCAGTCACTCCGTCCAACTACAACAGCAAGCCAGTTCTTCAAGGTATCAACCTGTTCGTCGTCAAGCGCAGGAAATTTCTGAATTGGAAGAACCAGTTATTGTGGTTGAGCCTATACCAATTAGAAGGAGAACAATAACAAATGTTTTATCTTCCGCATTAGAAACGGTGGAAGCAAATAAAATTAAGTGTCATGCGGAATAAATGGAGGCTATACACAAACAGAACGAACTGTTAGAGAAAGCCACTGACATCTATAGGGAAATGATGACAAAACTTATAGATAAGATGTAAAAACTCATTTGTCCAAAAATTGCATTTGCCCTAAAATTGAGTTTCTGGTTTTAGCTAACATGTTGCTAGTCGTGTTGGATGCGATTTTAGTCCTAAATTTTTCATTTTTATATTTTAATTAGCTCTAACTTTGTGAGCTTAGTCTAGGTAGCACACTTTTGCCATAATTGCTAACCATGGTTCATGTTACAGTTATTTATTATTCACTTATTCGAATACTCCGTGTTTGTCTTTAGGTAAGTCAGCCTCATAAGAAGAGGCTTTAGGTTGTAATACATTGTACCTCACTTTGTTACTCTTAATATTTTCTTCACTTTTCTTAATACGTTTTTATAGTTTACATTTTGAATTATCTTTACTCACACTAATGCTAATATAAGAATCCCGTTACTTATACTAATTTTAATCAGCTACTATTGTACTATTTTAAGAATCACCTTATCTCAACAATGTGCTCATTTTCTTACTACTTATATCCCAATCGCTCAACCCCATCGTTTATTTACGTGGCGCTTATGCCGGGGTTTGTAATAAAAAAGTTTGAATTTGAATTACATTGTTTCAGTAACAAACCATTATTTTCTCACATTTGTCAGTATGGATATCAGCATACTAAATCCCCTGTACAATAAGACTTTCTTCCCAAATTTTTAGAAATCTCATTTTTCGTAATCCATTATAGTTATAATATTGAGTTTTCAAAATCCCATGGTGCCAAAATCCTCTGTTCTCAAAATTCATAAGGAACGCCGACAAATTCAAACTACCCTACTCACGCAGGATAAAGACACAAAATCAGGTGATGTACAAGATGTACAGATGTTGAACAGTCAATGAAATTTAAGTCGAAGGAAACATTAAAAAAAATATTAATAATTATATTATGCAAAGTAACTATTTAACAGTTTAAGTATTTCAATATATTTCTTCAAAATGTCTTATTTTTTTATCCTGTAAGAAAGAATTACAATGAATATTTTTTAGAGTATGAACAGTTTTTACAAAATCATTTACTTTATTTCTGCATAGGTATGTACATAATGTACATTTCAATTTCAATATTTCTTTTAGTCCAAAGTCCATTGGTCCAATGGTTTCTTTCCATTACCCCTGCTAGTTGAGTTTCCATACTATCTGGGGCTCTGTGTTTCAGTATCACTTGGGACATTTTCACGTGCATAGCTTTCACCATCAACTAAATATTCTTCAATATTGCTGCCATTGAAGCTTAACCACACATTATGCAAAACGCAGGCTCCGAAAATTGTTTCTGGAATTTGCTGTTGGGTTCATGTCAATGTACTTAAATCTGCGAAATCTTCCAAACAAAAGATCAAAACTTCCCTCTATTACCACACGAGAGGAAGCATGTTTTGTATTAAAATACTTGTGTTTGTCTGTAAGTCTGCCACGATTAACCGCTGGAACAGAATGAACGGATCAATACTGGATGGAAATGTTACGCAAAAGTTGAATGCATTAGAAATACATTAGTACGCACACAGTGAACGCAGTTACCGCCGCAAGAAAGTTGGTCAATTTTCAACTTTTACGCCGGATTAAAAATGTTTGACAGCTAAGAAAATTGTTTGGTTTGAGTGATATTCGCTAGCATAATAATGAATTTCGACGAAAAATTAATAAACGAGATGCAGAAATATCAATATTTGTATACCAAAAGAGTTTGGGGTATAAAATACTTTTGCGAAAATGCAGAAATGGCAGAAAATCGCAGAGGATCTTTCGTCTACAGGTAATAACGCATTTCATTTAAATTTCATATTTTTATTATTTAAAGCAGGTAATAATAAAATTCACATTATATATTTATAATATAATTGTCTTATTTTAAGCTGAAGATTGTCAGAGACGTTGGAGGTCACTCCGGGACCAATATGTGAAGGAAGTGAAACTGAGAATTTTGCCTTCTGGAAGCGGAGCTCCAGATATATGTATCTGGGAACACTTTGAGCACTTAAACTTCCTCAAAGATCATATAAAACCTAGAAGGTAAAGTTATAGTTTACTTTGCATTACTTTGATTTCTTTATCAATATGTATATAACTAATGTAATTCTAGCACTAAATAGAATTATTACAGCAGGAAGTCGTTTGAAGAAAGTGTGTCATCAGAGCTTCCCACGACGGAAAGAGGCTTCGCAAGTCCGGAATGTGAGGAGCAACTTTATAGCTCTATAGACACATTGCATGAACAGGTTGAAGTCACGGATTACTCTTTCATGTCTGCATCTAGTGGTGGTGCGGAAAGTTCAGGAAGGAGCAGACGCAACAACAAAGGAATAAAACAAAAATTGATGCAAACCATGGAAACGTTTATTGCTTTTATGAAAACCCTGCACTTGCAATCTATCCCTGTCACAAATCCAACTCCAAAAAGCCCTGACGAGGCATTCATTGAGGCAGCATCCTGTATAATAAATACTTTGCGACCGGTCAGGCGCATTAGAGTACGTGCTGAAATTTGAGGCCATTTAGCACAAGTACAGTTGGAGGAATTGCAGATAGAAAATTGAAGTGTTGTTTTTTAATTTTAAATATTTTTATTTATCTTTTGTACATTTTGAATTTTTGAATTTCATTTTTTTTTCATTTATAAACACATTTACTTTGTAACGAAGTTACAAATTTAAAACCGAATTAAAGTATTTTTGCACGCCACTGGGGTATTTAATTAAAACTTGAACTTAAGTTCAAATAACCACGCCACTGAGGCATGCAAACAAGTTGCCATAGGCACAGGCTGCATGATCAGCACGCCAGCATATGCACTAGGCAAGCACAAGGAAAAGCTTTTCAAAAGAGCTTGAAAGCTCTTTTATACTTACGCCAGTATAAGCATCAGGCACTCAGGCACTGAGAAGCTCTGACCCCCGGCTGTATAAATCGCGCCATTCGCCCACAAAAATCAGTTTTTTATACAACCCATATTCAGTCACCCAATCATAAACAGCTTGCCGGATCTTCTCATACCGGAAGATTTTAAATACCTTTCACCCCTGCTCCTAATAAAGCCCGAGGCTAGAAACATCTATCGTCTACATGATGGTAGAATAAGTTTCTACGACCATAAACGTGATTACTATCGTGGGTAATCACAATTCAGCCACCATTCCTTAGAGAATATGTCTCTGAAGTACACCAATTTTTAGGAATCAGCGATTTCTAAACTGTCCCAATAATCCACATCCTATCATTCCCTTTCTCCCGTCCTCCCATTAACACAACTAACTCCAAAGAGAGAGCTACATACAGTATGGTTGATTTAGCGCATCGCCCGTGAAGGAAAAAGAAAAGACAACGAAACGCAAAGTTTCAAAAATACTAAGGACAACTGTCAACAAGAAGACAAACGACGTCACGAAATCGAACTGAGGGCTAAAGATGAGCCCCAAGGATAAAATGAAGACAAAAACGAGAACATCGACGGAAACAACGACAACACACTTGATCTTGATCTTGAGAAATCCGTCTGATAAGCGAGCTCAACCAAACAAAATTCCCGCACTAGCAAACCTGACACGTCGAGTGAAATAATCCCCGTGTCTTTCCTAAAATCCTGCGTTGAGGTTTGCGAGAAATATCCCGCCTCGACATTGCACTAGTACGTCGTGTGAGAAAACCCCGTACCATATTAGTCTGTATTCCCGCGTTGAGGTTTGCGAGAAATATCCCGCCTCGACATTGCAATGGTATGTCGTGTGAGAATTCCCCGTACCATATTAGTCTGTATTCCCGCGTTGAGGTTTGCGAGAAATATCCCTCCTCGACATTGCACTGGTACGTCGTGTGAGAAATACCCGTACCATAATAGTCTGTATTCCCGCGTTGAGGTTTACGAGAAATATCCCGCCTCGACATTGCACTGGTACGTCGTGTGAGAAATCGCCGTACCATATTAGTCTGTATTCCCGCGTTGAGGATTGCGAGAAATATCCCGCCTCGACATTGCACTGGTACATCATGTGAGAAATCCCCGTACCATATCAGTCTGTATTCCAGCGTTGAGGTTTGGAGAAATATCCCGCCTCGACATTGCACTGGTACGTCGTGTGAGAAATACCCGTACCATATCAGTCTGTATTCCCGCGTTGCGGTTTGCGAGAAATATCCTGCCTCGACATTGCACTGGTACGTCGTGTGAGAAATCGCCGTACCATATTAGTCTGTATTCCCGCGTTGAGGTTTGCGAGAAATATCCCGCCTCGACATTGCACTGGTACATCATGTGAGAAATCCCCGTACCATATCAGTCTGTATTCCAGCGTTGAGGTTTGCGAGAAATATCCCGCCTCGACATTGCACTGGTACGTCGTGTGAGAAATACCCGTACCATATCAGTCTGTATTCCCGCGTTGCGGTTTGCGAGAAATATCCCGCCTCGACATTGCACTGGTACGTCGTGTGAGAAATCCCCGTACCATATTAGTCTCTATTCCCGCGTTGAGGTTTGCGAGAAATATCCCGCCTCGACATTGCACTGGTACGTCGTATGAGAAATCCCCGTACCATATTAGTCTGTATCCCCGCGTTGAGGATTGCGAGAAATATCCCGCTTCGACATTGCACTGGTACGTCGTGTGAGAAATCCCCGTACCATATAAGTCTGTATTCCCGCGTTGAGGTTTGCGAGAAATATCCCGCCTCGACATTGCACTGGTACGTCGTGTGAGAAATCCCCGCACCATCCGTCTCCGTTAGAACTAGTCGCACTAAGCTATTTTTTTTGTTACTTTGGATACGTCGTGAGAAGCATCCCCGTATCCGACAATCAAGCATTTTTGAAATACTACGCGTGTCCCTCTCAGGTCTTAGTGGTAACATAGTATTAAACATATCATAGATCTTAAAAAATTAGTTCTAGGATAGTATATGATTAGCATTGTAAGTGATAGGCTATTCGTTCAATAAAGAATCTTTTATAATTATAAAAAAAAGGATCCGGTATTTGCAGGACGTTGTATGCTGATGTGCTTCCCGCCTATCGCTACAATGGAGTTCGGCATATTCCACTTTTCACAACATTTATTTGCGATTTGTTGGTAGTCCGTCAGATTCGGCTGCGAAACATAGACAGGATGTAGGCATTTCCAAAGAATATCACACGTTTCAAGAATTATTTCCCTTACAGTTGACTTTCCCACTTTATAACTCCATCCGAGAAATTGCTGAGAAACACCTTGCGATAGATACCTTAAATAATAAATATTTATACGGTTAGAAATTAATGCATATTAGTAATTGCTTACGATAATGTAATTACTAAACGGCATTCAGCTGGAATCGGTGTTCTAATGGATTCTTTTGTAAGGTTTGCTTTTATTAAAGTTACCAATAGATCGTATGTTGGTCTCGTCATTCTCGTAAATTTAAAGAATGCTTCTGGATCACCTTCTTTTAATTCTTTCAAAGCATGTACTATAATATCCGTTAACATTTCTGGATAAATTTGCCGTCCTAAACCACCACCGCCTGTTTCGTTTTTTCAGACCCATAATGGTTAAAAAGCTCACAATCACAAACATCATCATTACACAGGCTTCGTATTTGACCATTTCAAATATTAAATATTATTAATGTTCATACAATTTTTAATAATATTACAACATTAACAGCACAACACTGAAATTATTACAATTGAACTGAATTCACATTTACGCAGTCACCGCAATTCATTCTGGGCAGCACTTTATATTCTGCGTTTTTTTTACAGTTAGCTGTGTTTACTCCAGCATTAATCCGTCCATTCTGTTCCAGCAATAAAGTAAGGAGGAATGCGCCATGTCAGAAAAGGGTAAGCCTTATCACCAAGAATTTTCTCTCCAGTTGAAAAGCTAGCTCGGTTTACTGTGACGTTTTTATACAAGTCAGAGTTTTTAAAAATTCTGCAATCATGAACGGAGCTTGGGAATCCAATGAAGCAGTCTAAGTACTTCATTTTAGGATCGCAAACAGCTTTTAGTGTTACGAAAGTGACGGATTCCCTGTTTGTGTACGCTGTTTTTTGCTGATACGGTATATTTACAGGTATGTAGCATCCATCAATTGCTCCAATTACACCAATAACGTGTAAAGACTCGAAATGAACCCTTATTTCAACTTTCTCTTCTGTTGATGGAAATTTAATTATTTGGGTTGCTATTTTGTTCAGAAAATCATTTATTCTGTAAAAACAGGCCGACAAAGTTGATTTCGCTAAAACAAATGTCTCTACAATCGATCTATAAGTATAAGTTCATTGACGATGTAAAACAATATTCTATAGATATGTTTACGGTTTTATTAGTTGTACGATTCAGGAGTAGCCAACAGCCAAATAACTGCAAGAAGCTGTTTTTCTGCATTGACAATACTTTCAATTTCTTCTAGCCGAAAATGATATAATAATTTCCCAAGCAAAAACTCATAAGCCGCTCCAGACACTCGGAAATTGCGTTGGAATTCTTGGTCGGAATATTTCCATACAATTCTTTCCACATAATTCTTTATCCTATTGGGTTGAGTTCTTTGTAAAGAATCAATTCCTCTTATAATAACATCATTTCATTATCATCATCGTCCTCCAGTTGAAAAGCAGATGGCTTTGTAATTGTACAAATTTATTATTTAAATGAATCAGTTCGTAATTATTACCATACCTGAAAGGAGGCAAATTCGATTGCACCGAAATATGCAACTTTGTTGTCCATTGCCCTTTTTTATTTACAAAATGTACTTTAAATTAATTTGACAACTTTCAAAAGTGACGTTTCGGATCGAAGTACACACCAACCGTTCAGTTGATAAATCGGTGTGCGGTGTGTATCCCTACTTTTTCAAGTCATGTGATGTGCTTAAAAGCACATCGGTGTGTTACACCTGAACGCTCGGACACACGAGCTCTAGAAGTAGGGAGCTAGATGTATAAATTTAATATATAATCAAGTTATGAACCCAGTTTTATAAAAAGGTTGCTTATTATCCCCGGTTGTTGCGCACCAAATAAAAGCTTTGTTTACACTAACATAGCCACGAATTGTTAGCAGATTTCAAAGATGTAAGTAATGCTTTAAAATTCTTTTTGCATTTATCGATAAGATTAATAGAAAACTGAATTCCTTCTCACTTAGGAATCGGGCAATCGAATGGTAACAAGTGTATTAAGAATCATTTTAAAGATAAAGGTTAATTCCTGTCTCTTTGTAAATAACTAAAACTAGTCAAGAATGGAGATTTATCATATGAATTGAAGGTGCAGTGTTTTATTATAAATTAGAAGAAATAAAAATTCACGAATAGACAGAAACTTTACTTACATGACAGAATTTAAGGTTTAGACAGAAAATTTACAGATGTACAATAAGAAGAAAATAAAAAAAAAACTGTAATTAAGAAATGTGTGCCTTTATTTAAAAAAAAAAGAGGCTTATTATACATTTTGGTATTCTTACTAACAAGCAAGATAATCCCTCAAAACATCCCTAAGATGAAATGCAGACCGTGACTCGTTGAACCTTATGAAAAGCCTAGTTTGCGATAATTGCGCAACGACGCGTTGTTACTTTGCTTCCTTCGAAACTGCCAACATAGTTTGATGGATAAATTGGATGGATTGAAGAGTGGTAGAGTTCCCCCAGGGGAGGGGTACCCCAGAACGTAGGCCACAGCAGGCCACGCTCCGGACCCATGACTAATGATCACAGGTCCCAGTCAGACGCTCTTATAAACCATAAAAGTGGCTGCCAACCCTCCCTACCGGCTTCATGCAGTTCATCCAGGAGGTGTGAGTCAAGGAATCTATAGCGTTTACCGGAGAGAGCCGGACAGTGTCAAAGAAAGTGAATTACCGTTTCGGATTCCACTTCGCAGCCTCTACTTATCGGACTATCGACAAGTCCTAACCTATGTTGGTGACCCCTGAGAGAACAGTGTCCCGTAAGAATAGACACCAGAATTCTCAGGGTAGGCTTGCTTGGTTTTAGCAGTTTTTTTGTGAAGCTTGGGTTAGGTTTGCCGCACAGTTCCTTTGTTGTTCTACCCGAAGGGTCGTCTAACCAAAGACAACTCTGTTGGCAATCGGCTCAAGTTGCAACTGTAGAGATAAGGTGTCCCGGTGCGATCCCAATTGTGGAGGTTGGTGCCTCCGAGGCCGCACCAAGACGTGCAAGCTCGTCCGCTTTTTCGTTTCCGACGATATCACTGTGACCAGGTACCCACATAACGAGTACCCTGTTACACTGAGAGAGAGAATTCAGGGTAGTCTTGCACTCCAGTACTAAGTTAGAGGTTGTAAAGGGCTTTCACAGCCGCTTTACTGTGCGAGTAGACGTCAATCTCCTTGAACTCAGTATTTGAGCCAAGAAGGTCCCTTTCCGCTTCAAGAGTGGCCTTGACCTCCGCCTGGAAGACCGTAACATGCCCTTCCAGGTGTATCGCGAGTTCCAAGTGCGGCTCCTCACAGAAGACGCCCGTTCCGGTATCGTCTTCAGATTTGGAGCCGTCTTTATACATTGTAATGTCTATCAATAAAGTGTGATGGCCATTTCTACCTAGATGGGATTTTCGTTTTAAACTTGCTTATCAGCATGGTTTCAAGAAAGTGGTCGCTTTCCCTGTCGATATCAGGTGCGATGGACCGCACAAAATGAAGGATGCATGCGTGCGGAGCCCTGGTTCCCGCATGGACCCAGCCCCGATTCAGATGTAGCTTCAGCGCTGCGATAGAGGCTCCCTTATTTGGTTGGACAATAATCACTGTCATGTATTTCAACAAACTCAAATAAAACAACAACAGCTGTTACTATTACTTCGGCATTTTGGGAGAAACAATTAATAGAGTTTAAGAGTACTCGCCATCTTGTCGTCATAGTTCCAATGTAACGAGCGCTTGATAGCTTCCTATTAATAATATTCCTCTCTTTGGATAACATTCGTTCATGATATGAACGCATAATATGTGCGCGGAGGGGGAAAGATTCTTCCCCGACAAAATAGTATGGAAATTCTACATTCGAATATGGTAATTTCTCATTTTTCGATATAATTCCACTTGGGAGTGCACTAGCCTACAATATTCCTTCATCACTCTGGCTGCCCTTTGCACCAACATTAACTGGAGTGAAGTAGTAATTAATTTTACAGGCTCCTAAAAGTACTATGTTATGATATTTCGTGTACTTACTTGTAATACATAGAGCCAGCATTTGGAGGACATTATGATTCGTATATGTTTCCCATCAATAGCTCCGATGCAATGAGGCATGCTTTTCATGGCATAAAAGTATATCAGCTATTGTTTTCCATTCGTCGCTATTTAGTTTGCTCAAATCTATCGGATACAAAGTCTCGCAAATTATATATCAAGTGTCCAAAAGTATTTCTCGGACTGTTGACCCTCCCATACTAAACGACAACGTTTACCATGGTGATCCATGCGATAAATAACTCTATGATAATACATAATTATAAGTAAATCAAAAATAAATAATTTTTTTTTTTTATAGTGAATAACTTATACCAACGTTATTAGAAGACAACATACTGCTTCAATTGGCTTTCTTGGGAGATTCTTCGTTAACTTTTCTCTTAATAAATTGGAAAGTAACTCAATATAAGTGACGTTATGCTTTTCTAAATTCCTCGCTGTCTCTTTCTTTCATAATTTTAAAAACTTGTTGATAAAATCAGAGCATTTCTCGTTCGCTTTTTTCGAACATTTCTCCTACCGATATTCGCCATTTTTTTTTTCGTCAAACACATTTTAATATATTTGGAATACACTGTGTGTACACTAAATAAAATTAATTTTTTTTCCATATATAGGTATTCAACTAATATTATTTCAATCAATAATTATATTTCGAAGTTCTTTCCGCAATTCTATAGAATTAAAAATAATAGTTGTCACCCAAATGTCAAGACTGTCTACTGCCTGTGCTTCCTTGCTTCTTGCTTCGGCAATCTGTACCACAAAGCGGCGGGCGCGACGAATTCGTTGTTCAATTTGCCGCATTTTCGCGCCGGGCATTAGAGTGCAATGTATTTCAGCCTTTAGAATGACCTATTACGTTTTCATTTTTTAGATATATTTCTTAGCAAGACCGGGAAATGTACTCTCTGCCAATGGAGTTGTTGAGCTAAATGTTAGAAGAAATAATTACAGAGTCCTGCCATGAAATAAATTCAAAGCGAATTTAGTAACATTAATTTGACCTATTTTGCTGCTAAACCCGCAGTTTGACAATTATGTCAAAAAACTCTAATAATATACGGCCGTTAAAAACTACAGTGCTGGCGCATGACTTTGCGATGCCGATTGGAGACTTTAGAGAGATGTAGATAAAGGATGGCGAAAGAGCATGGGAAACGCAGCACAAATAAACTGCACCAGAAGCAATAAAATATGTGTCCTGCTGATTCCTCTTTATAAGGCAAGCCAAAAATTGTATCGCCTTATACATAAGATTAATGATGTTGTTACATATTAAATCCATTTTATCGTTGTGAGAGGAAACCAAAAATAAAATGACGAGGTATCCAATGTGGGCCGTAAGGCAGATAACCCGTCAATCCTACTTTTAATGGTCTTAGAAACTCGATAGTCTGAGGTGTGGGGTGAATGGAACAGAGCTCATACTCTATGCACTATGCAGCATTGATCGTACGATAATTTTCACTGAATTTGTGGCTACCATGCATCCAAAAGTTAACTTAATCATTTTCCAGTGCATTTAAGTTTTGTTCGCTTAACATCGCTTGGGAAAATCCACTGGCGTGATTGTTGTTTGTCTTCTAGCTTATAGTAATAAATCTAAGATTCGCCGCCTATTATAATTTCGAACATTGTCTTTTCCCGGCCTCAGTCAAATTGTGCAGTAACTACCGAGCACAAATGTTTCTGATGATCAGATGTTTATCGAGGATTACATTTCTTCTACCCGTCGGTATTGCTGCGCCGCTACAGCACACCTAAAAGAAAAACAAATGCAAATATATTCAGATAAACAAGTAAGATCATACATAAAGTGAGGATTTGAAATGAAAAACTTACTGCCCATCGAATTCTATTCCGAATCGACATTATAATACACAGCGCTGAAAAGGAAAAACAAATTAATGACATTTTACAAGACAAAAAAAAAAAATATCAATATATAATAATAAAAAGTTGCAATTGCTCTAAGGAAAAGTTGAATAAAGTGAAAAGTTAAGGCTCTGTATGGCAACACCAAGACCGCGTTTTCGACTCGATTTCTCAAATCTTCGAACTTAAATGTACTTCTTTTAAAAGCCCATGTGCAAACTTTCAGCTCTCTAAATGAACGCGTTCTGAATTATTGTGAGAACGGGTCGGACACACACGGCCAGACAGGCACGTGGATAGACATGCAAAAATCAATATAACTTTTAACATCATGCGTTGGTGTCCAATCCATTTTGCTCTGCCATCATTATTTGTATGCATTACAAACGAAGTGACAATCTTGGTATACCCTATAGATTTCCTCTAAGTAGTTACACCCCCAACTTTTTACATGACTGAGATGCTCACCGGCAGAGCTCACGCACGCAACCATTTTTCATTTTTTTTTTGTCTAAATCTTTATTTACTATAAATAGAGCAGTAGTCGTATGAATCGACATTGTTCATTAAGTATTAGAAATATGAGATATGTTTAGTTAATTATAATTAGGTAGCGATAGCCGTAGTTCAGAAGTAAGTCATATATTAGTTAGTAATTCATATCATTAGAAAGTAATATAACTCAGCTAGCTAATTGAACTGAGCGCCAAAGAAAATTCCGTAGGTATTATAATCAGGGACTAGGTTTAGATAAGAAAATATTAGCGCATAGGACTCGAAAATAACTGGTATTTTCTAATATCCGAACATGCAAAATAGGCGCTACGAACAAAAAGTATTATAATGGTGTGTTGTACATTTTTGAAAGCTCTTTCAACTCGTGGCATGGCCACGAAAAATATTTGACTTTTTTTTTATAAAAATAAATAAATATGAGTAAAAATAAACTTTTACAATAAAAGTTTTTAATATCCGCTAAATTTGAACGTATATTTTTCAATCAAATAATAAAACTCATTCCTTTACTTTTATTTTTCAATCAAACAATAAAAGCATTTTCTTAACTTTTACTTACTTTAGTCAAATATTTAAAGTCATTTATTAAAGATTTTTTTCATTTTGGAGTATTATTGAAAGTGGAAAGATACTCACAGTAAATTTTAAGCGCAATAGGGATAAAATATTGTTAAAAAATGTTATACCAAAGACAACACAAAGATGTTGCAGGCATATGGTATAGCCTGTCTATAGAATTTTCTAAAATAGAATTGAATATCTGCAACTCCAGTATTTCACACCCAACAAATCTTCGGGAGCCCTCAATTTTTCTTAGAAATTTACTGGATATTTTTTTATTAGAATTTGTATGCATTTTTGGCGGCCGAAAACGGCACACATGAAAATGTTGTATCTGAAAATAACTCAATTCGGCCACTAAATGAATAAAAATTCTGTAAATTTCTAAGAATAAATGAATGCTTATTGCTTAACACGTTACGGTCCGTTTACGCGTTTTCGCGGGATAGCAGAACTTTGCGGCCAGTCCGATCACGCGTGTACGCGTGTTAAAAATATTGTATATTTATGTTAAAAAAAATGACGTAAGAACATGATACAGATTTAAATTTCTTTAAAGAGATGGAAGTATATACATTTGTAAATATTTTAGTAACGTGAAAAATAGATTTCAAAATATAGAAATGTATAATTAATTTTTTTTTACAAATAAGTCAAGTTTTATAATTATTTAGCTTCTTTTTCGTAAATTTGTTTGTTAGTTTCAAATATTTCGTAGATGTAGTTCCGGTGACAATACACTTCAACGATTTTATGTACTAAAAATTTTAAATGGCGGACGTAATTTGTGATTGACTTTGACTTTTACGGGAACTCTATCTCCTCTGTAACTTGAAATGATAGAGTTATGTATATAGGCTTATTACATTCGAAACTTAGTTGGCCATCGCTTAAAGATATTTTCGACCTCGAATTTCGAAAATGTAGGGGGTAATTTCGAAAAAAACACTTTTTTGCCTAATTTGGTGTATAAGTAGATCCCGTTATCGCGCATCTTTTGGAGGTCCACATTTTTGCGAAAGGGGTAAGCTCTGGGAAGGGCGGGACTTCAAAGTTTCAATTTTAGGCTGTATTTTCTCAACCATGCATCGCAGCTAATTGTTTAAATGAAAGATATCACCTGGGTGAGTCTGGTGATTGATTTTCAAGTTCGTACGTCAAGAGCGGAGGAAGTTAAAGGGGGTTGAAAATCGTAAAGACCAGAGCCGAAGCCTCCATACATATTGAAAACACATAATCACTATCTTCTCCGAACATTACTGACCGATTTTGTTCGGGTATTTTTTGCTATTACATAATTGAGTCCTGCATTCCTTAGATTGCTATTTTTTCCACCCTGGGTTAGGGGGAAAATTAGCCACTCAAAATTCTTTTAATTGTAGCAGAGCTGTTTGACCTACAAAAATAGGGGCGTGGGTTGTTAAACTTTTTTGAAGAAATTCAGTTATCCGATGGGGTACCAGATTTTTCAAAATGTACTAGAATAAATTGTGAAACCCCGCAGGGTGCGTAGTATATTTTCTAATTTTTTAAAAAAAACTTGAGCATATGCTGGCCGTTGTAATCTTTCGATACACATACAAACTTTTTTGGTACTACGCTGTTTTCTATTCAAAGTGTAGTACTAGATCACCTAAGTTTCAAATGGACATAACTCAGTACGGTTAGGTCCAATCGGGAAACGGTTTTTTTTATACCCTTTGTTTTATTAATTGTTATAATTCGTGGCAGAAATTTTTTTCATCTGGGTGGTAGTTTTAGGGTGGGGGTGGAAACCCACTCACATTTTCCAACACCTGTATTCTTGTCAAATGAAAATCTTTCGCTACGAAAAGTTAAACGCGAATACAACTTTCGAATTACTAGAAGCTGATATTAATTTTTATTGATTTTTGTGAATTGGGAGGTTGGTGGGAGGTGTCAAAGTGGCTAGGTACCAATCATTTGATATGCTCATAACTGCCGTAATTATAAACCGATTTCAATGAAATTCGAAAACGTAATACATATTTATGGCTGCCATCTTTTGGCGTGTTTTGATTTTCCAATTTCGTAAATTCGAAGTACTAAACTTGAGATTTTTCGAAAAAAATCGTGGTATTTTCAGCGCAAGATTTTACTATTACTTATTATTTAATTGCAACATAACGGACCCTTACCTAAGATAACGGGCTTTTGATGTTGTATTAAATAAACAAATTTTAAATTATAGATTCTTTATTATTCTGAATAAAAGTAGCGAGAAAGATTACATGCGCGAGACCGATGGAACTAGACTGACTTACTTACGAATTTATTGCGGTCGCGGTTAACGTGACTGCATGGCGATGAAAATCAAGCTGAAGAAGGGTGTCGCAACGTGACAAAAACCCGTGGGCGGATGTTGTTGTGCAAAATATGCAAGCTTTGCGTCTTTTATCGAGTTAGGAATTTGATATTTGATTAAAAATGTGAGTCGTTGCATATAATTTTAAGGCGTAGCATTCTACTATATTACATGCCCTCCCTTAAGGATGAAAATTGTACCTAGGATTCTTGGTGCGATTTTCGTCTCTAGGTTTAGGCAGAGGTCCCAATTTTTCGGCCTCTATTTCGCTAGGGCCCTCTTCAGCTTGCTTTGTGTCATCATATTTACTCAGAACTATTACAGGTTGTTTTTCTATTTTTAGTTTCGGTCTCACGATTTTCTTATATAAAATACATATAACTGGTACAAGAATATCTAATCCTAGTAATGAATATAAACCAAGAAAATGGTATTTATGTGTGTTTAACCTATTTAGTACTACATTTTTTTCTTTTATTATAGCTATATCGTGACTTATTTTGTTCAAATTACTTATTTGGTTATCAATTGAAAAGGATTCAGACTTTATGTCCTGAGTAGCAGGTGTATACATTTTTAAGTGTTTTATTTCATTGTATGCTGGGAACTTTGTTTCTGATAGGTTGCTTAGTGTTACGTTACTTTTGTACGTTGATTTTGGGTTTAATATAACTGAATTTGTTCTAACCTTACAACCTGACTTAATTTTCAATATTCCTGTATTATTAATTTTTATTGTAGCAATATTTCCTTTACATTCGATAATCATACTTTCTGCTTTAGGCGCTACGAATACCCATGAATTTAGTTCCGCTAATTGTAAAAACATAGTTACCGATAAGTTGATAATTTTAGGAGCACAAGATTGTGGTAGAGAATCAGATCCGGAAAATAAGATCATTTCACATATATCGTTTAAATGCGTTATTGAAATAGGTACTGATTGTTCGCATAGATATTTGTTTTTACCAAAATAGGTGCACTTTGTAAAGTCTTGGTTGTCATAAAGGAAATAATGCTGTTTTACAGAATTGACTACAATTAGAGATTTTTGCGGAACAATGATACTATATAAGTTTTCTTTATTTCTTGTGGGGACACCTGTCATCTTATAAATAAAATAACTATTTGCACTAGTTAACGGAATTACAAGTATAAATTTTAATTTATCTTCGCTATAATATACGTGTGTTTCAATTACCTTGTAAATTTGATGAATATCTTGGTTTCTCAATTTAATTGGTAAATGTAATCCGTCTGGTAGGTTTCTCTGTATTTTTAACAATTCTTCAAGTATCTTATTATCATCCACCAGGTAAGGATGAAGTTTACCTTGGGTAGCTGTATATAAAATATCAACGACATGGGATTGTGTTATTGAGTACTGATCAGTAATCAGTACGAAAATAGTCAAAATCTCGTTAAGCAGTATAAGAGAGTCTTTTACGTGTATGGCTTTATTGGTAGTATTTTCCATAAAACTCACTCTGGCAAGGGCTTTCTCTAGCTTGGTTTCGAGTTGCGAAATATGATTTAAAGTATGATTGTATTCTTCTACAGTAGATTCTAGTACTGAGGTTTGTCCTTTTATTAAGTCATGTAGTTTATTTTCATTTTCTTCTACCAACCGTAACTGTTCATTGTAATAATCTGCATCTGATTGATCTAAAGTACCGAATAATATTTTTGAAGCTTTTCCTATCGCATCCACTAGTCCTCTTTTAGTAAAAATATTGTGATCTACTCCTAGAATGTTACAAATTAATTTATTTTGTTTCTGTAGATTTTTTATTGTTCTATCGAGGTGAGGTAATAAATTTTCGCAATCGTTCGCCTGAACGTCTCTTCGAGTCAAATCATCACAAAGTATTTTGATTTTCTCTGCGTATTTGGTAATCGTACGGAAGTTGTCCGTGAAGTCTTGTAGGTCTGTATGGATTAGCAGTTTCCATCTGTCGTTGAATAGGCTTATCTCTCCTATTTGTTCAAAAAGGATTCCAGATTTATTTTTCAGATCGATAATTTCGTAGCTTTTAGATTGCGCTGTTGCTGTCGCTGATGCAATAAGGTAAGTTATACATAGTATGACCGCCGACATGGTTAGGTACCTATGGGAAAAGTAGTTTATAAGTTTTAGGTATACGTACTAGAAAATTATACTTTATATATTTTTAAGCCGATACTTAATAAGAGGTGTACCGCAAGAGTCTATTATTATGGACCTTTTTTGGCTTGTTTCTTTCGAGGATTGTTGAATTTACGCCCTCAGTGGAAATCATTTTATATGGGCCTTTCCAAACAGGGAGAAGTTTCTTACATCTTCCCTTGTAAGGACGTTCGTCGCGAAAAAGAACGAGGTCGTTTATTTTAAAGGAAGACGGATTAATATTTTTGTCATATTGACTTTTTGTAGATTCCTTATTTTTAATAAGGTTTTCTCTGGCAATCTGGTTTGCGTGCTGAAGTCGGGATTTAAGTTCGTTCACGTATATGTCGTAGTTATAAATAATTTCTGGTGAGCGAGAAAAGGTAGAAGGTATTTCTGCTTTTCGACCATACACGAGTTCGAAGGGGGTATACCCTGTAGATGTACTGGGAGTTGTATTATGGACAAATACGGCGTATTTTATCCATTTGTCCCAGTCATCTTGAGACCGATTTATGAAGCAACGGAGATATTCCACGAAGCCTCTGTGTGAACGTTCGCACGAGCCATTTGACTGAGGCCTGTATGCCGTAGTTTGAATTTTCTTTATTTTAAGTAGCTTACAGATTTGTTTAAAAAGTCGACTGACGAAATTTTGTCCTTGATCACTCAGAACAACTCTAGGGGTGCTATATCGCAGTATAATTTCGGTTACGAATTTTTCTGAAATTGTTTCGGCTCCCTGATCGGTAATTGGGATTGCACCCGAGAATTTTGTAAGGTCGTCTATGTAAGTTAGGAGGTATTTATTACCATTTTCTGTAATAGGAAGGGGCCCAACAATATCTATCGATATTTTTTCGAATGGATGTCTAGCAGTAGGCGTAATGACAATTTCTTCGTGCGTGTACCAGGTAATTTTATTTTTTTGACATACATCACAAGCTTTTACGAATTTCTTTACGTCCTTGTACATGTTTTTCCATTTATAGTATGATTTAAGTTTTTTATAAGTTCGGATTACTCCGTTGTGGCCACCGGTAGGTATAACGTGAAACTCGTGAATTAATTTGGGTATCTGCTCTCCTTTTATTTCGGTGTCAAAGTTGTCGTGGAAAACCGTTACTGTGATATTAGAATTTTTGAAAACATAACGCAGCATGGACCTGATATGTTCGTATCCCAAGTGCTTATAGCACGATGCTCTAACTGGGTTTGATATGCAGAATTTATTAATGTTATTTTTTGATAGGTTTTCCCTTAGGTTTACTAACGCTGAGAAAATATCCACATATGTAGGTTTTTCAGTAATGTTATGTGTCACTAGATAAATTGTGTTAACATCGCCCTCGTTAAAGGAAATAATTTCGCCCTTTTTAAGAATTTTTGATTTGGGTTCGTCGAGATGGGCTTTATTCAATGCACTTCCCTTCTCAAGCACGACTTCCGTATTTATAAAGAGGCAAATATTTGATCGACCAATTACCTTTATAAGTTTGTCATCGTTATCCACGATTAAATGATTTATTATGGGACTTGTATTTAACTTCTCCACGAATGACTTGTAATTAAGATCTAGAATTTTATCGTCCGTGTGGTCATCTATTAGGTTGTCGTATGCGTCAGAACTTTCACCATCGGTTCCGGTATTGGACGATTTTGCACCAACTAGATTGTTTGTATGGGATCTTAACGTAACTTGGTAAATGCGACTTAGGCTATCCGCGTTTGTGTTACTGACGCCTTTTTTATACAAGATGTCGAAGTCGAATTCTTCTAATTTTATTTTCCAGCGCATGAGCCTGGAACTAGGATCCTTGCAGTTGTGTAAGTAGATGAGTGGCTTATGATCCGTAAGGATCTTGAAGGGTTTGCCGAAAAGATATGGTCTGAAATGTTGAACAGACCAGGTGACAGCTAGGAGTTCCTTGTCAGTCGTCGAGTAGTTCCTCTCGGCTTTTGACAAAGTACGCGAAGCGTAAGCGATGGGCAAATCATTACCGAGAATACCTTGTGAGAGTACGGATCCAATAGCACAATTGCTTGCGTCGCATGTTAGAATGAACTCTTTAGTAAAGTCGGGGTACTGAAGGATTGGAGGATTAATTAATTTTTCTTTCAATACGTTGAAAGCTTCTGTGCAAAGTGGAGTCCAGATAAACACTTTATCCTTTTTTAGCAGGTCTGTAAGTGGCTGCGATACCTTGGCGAAATTTTTTATGAATTTCCTGTAGTACCCGGCTAGTCCCAGGAATATCTTTATTTCTTTAGGATTTCTGGGCACTGCGAAATTTTTAACTGCCTCTATTTTTGGGGGTCTGGTAGGATGCCTTGATCATTAATGACATGCCCGAGATATTTTAATTCCGGTTTAAGGAACTCGCATTTTCCCGGTTGCAGCTTGAGTCCATGTTCTCGAAGACGATTGAAAACATCTCTTAATTTCGTTAAATGTTCGTCAAATGTTTGGGAATAGATGACAATGTCATCCATGTAAACTAGGATTTTGGAAGGTTGTAAGCCGGCTAAAACATTATTCATTAGCCGCTGGAAACTAGCGGGTGCTCCTTTTAGTCCAAAGGGCATTCGGACATACTCGTAATGCCCGAATGGAGTGGAAAAAGCTGTTTTTTCGCGGTCACTGGGGTTCACCTTGATCTGATGGAACCCGCTCGCCAAGTCTAGGGTTGAAAAGAATTTTGAGCTCCCTAGGGAATCGATGATGTCAGAGATATTCGGCAAGGGGTAGGCGTCGCCCACAGTCTTTTCGTTGAGCCTTCTAAAATCGACGACGATTCTGTATCGTTTTTTTCCATCAATATCGGGTTTTTTAGGTACTACAACAAGCGGAAAATTCCATGGACTACGAGATTCGACGATGATATTTTCCTTTAACATTTGCTTTATCTGCTTATTAACCTCCGTCTTTTGTAGTTCTGGCAAACGAAATGGTTTGACATGGATAGGCTGCGCATCAGGAGTTGGAATGGAATGGTAAGTTGTTTCGGTAAAGGTTAATTTATCACCGTCGAGGTGGAATAGGTCATAGAAGTCAGTGCATATTTCTAGAATACGTTCCTGCTGATGATCGGACATATGGCTTGTTCTTATTTCCTGTTGAACTTTTCGAATTCGGTTATATTCTTCTTCAGGCGAGATTTCTAGTTCAGAGATACGACAGATTTGGAAGTCATCGAGGCTGTGTAAAGTTAAATCGTCAAGATCTAAATAAGTATTGTTTTCGTTAGTATTTACGATTGAGATGAGACATTTATTGTTTTTACAAGGAGAGATACAGTTGGCTACAAAAATTCCATTTTCTAATTGTTTTGGTAAGCAGAGACAATCTTGATTAGAATCAGTTTCGATTTCTTGAATTATTTCACATCGACCGGGGATTAGGAGCTTCGTAAACGATGGGACGAGATTTATGACAAGAGTTTTGGACTTATTATTTAGGCTAAGTGTTTTCGTGTGATAATCGATTTTTGCCTTAAATTGTTGCAAGAAGTCCGTTCCAAGAATGCCATCGTTTGCGATGGGGAAATCAGAGCTTACGATATGAAAGGGATGTGAAATAACTTCGACGTCTATTTCTATTTTGCAAAAACAAACTCCATAGGTTTGTTGTTCTGCTTTCGTTATCCCTTTAAGGCTTGCCCTATTATTGATATGATATTATATGATATGATTATGATACGTTGTATATATTTCTGTTAGGAGCAGTAGTCTTAGCTTGACTGGAATTGGATTTAAGATTTTGATTACTATATTTGAGCTTATGTGTTTTAAAAGCATTCGGCTTTCTTGAAGGATTGGCAAGAGGTACTTTTGCGACAAACGATGTCGAGGAGAAAGACTTAGATGATTTAGTAACTTCTGATGTTATAGTACGCACGTTAAAATTTGTTCTCAAGTTCTGTGTGGTCATGGTCTCGTTTTCAGTGTTTATACGATTTGACGATTCATTCCTATTGGTAGGTCGATTATTATCCCTAACGCGATTTTGGTTATGTTCATTGTTATATTGACGTTTTCTGCAGTCCTTTATATGATGTCCTCTCGTCTTGCAGTAGCTGCAAACTATTACAGTCATTCTGTACGATGGTGATTGCGGCTCTCTCTTAATTTCAGATCTAGCCGGAATAACAGGTAATCTTGATCCAGAACCGTTCGATTTTAGGTAACAATTATGGGAGTTATGGCCACGTTTGTGACAATATGAACATTTCGAATTAGAGTGGGAGAATTTGATAACGTTTCGATTGCTAGTATATGCCATCTCTTCTTCGACGGCAGATTCGACTGCCTCGCTTAATGCTGTGAAACGACTAGCCTTGATGATGAGTCTGATAGAAGGGTTTAATCCTTCCACGAAGGCTCTAAGTGCAGTTTTGGAATTTAATCGTTCAATTGTATCGGCTGCTGCCGCACCTTCGCTAGCAATACACGCGTCATTTAAGTCAGATAACAGTTTTTCCACCCGATTAGCATACGTTCGAACATCTTCATTATCTCTTATGTTTTGTCTAACTCGTATTAACTCGGTTTGCAGCTGAGGAAGGGTTCGTTTCTCAAGAAATTGCTCCTGAAGAATTTTCTTCAAATCACTCCAGGAAGCAATGGTTTTGTATTTAATAATGTTATAGGCGGGACCTAAAAGTTTTCCTTTAATTATGTTCATAAGCATCGGAACATGACTAGAATCTAAATCAGCTGAAATTACATCACAACAACTAATAAATTTATGAAGATCGACTCGATTGCCGTTGAAATCAGGTATATACTTGAGAGCAAAATTTTTATCAAGTTCGGTTGGCATGTTCACGTTTTTAGGGTTGTTCGATATAGAAGGATTCACACTTTTGTTAGGAGATTCTGTATTTAATTGTATATTGTCGTCAGAAAAGCCAAGGAAATCTTCTTGAGTAGTAGAATCGTCTAGAAATTCTCCGCTACTACTATTTACTAGAGAGTGAGCTTCGTTTATATGCTCTTTATTCGACATTCATATGTTAATGGAAAAAGATTCACTTTTACACCGACCTCTTCACGATTTTCCTCAACAACACAAGTCAGCGGGTTATCAATAGAATTGTTACGAATCAGAGAAAAAAAATATATAATTCAACTTTAATCAATTGTGATTATTTATAGGTATAAACACGAATTTTCTGAACGAGCTAGCAAAGATAGGTAGGTATGGATACACACGATTTAGTTACATTTACCTACAATTATACACATTACAAGATTATGTCCTAATTCAATCACAATAAAAAAAAATTAAAAATTTTGATTTAATTTCAAGATAATCCTTATTTAAATAGCATTTCATAATTTCTAAAAAACAATCAAATTAGATCGATTTAATTTCAAGATAATCCTTAATTAAATAGCATCTCATAATTTCTAAAAAACAATCAAATTAGATCGATCAGTTCTGTTTATCCATGGTGACGGCGAGTGTTTTAAAACAATCAAATTAGATCGATCAGTTTGTTCATCCACGATGATGGCGAGTGTTTTCCTTATTTACACATAAATGGTAGTGAAATTGGCTCACTTACCCGATTCGGCAGCGAAACAGATAAGACATCAGTATATAAGACGAATTTTAATTATTATCAGAGTCCACGATACACAGTTAAAGATGAGTTCCAGTTCCTTGGTAGTCAGAGTTTGAATTTGATCCTCTATGATGATCGACCAGAATAACTTCGGGAATAACCAGAACACTGGCACTGACCAAATGGAATCGCTCAAACTGCCTAGCACTTTTGGTGATTTCTCTCCGCATTAAGAGATATTCTTCAAATCTATAACGTGGATGATCCAATCGACGCAATTTTCTCAAAATTGGGATTAATTGGCGATATATATAAAAAAAACTTTATTTGGATCACCCCACACTTGACACCACTTTTGTTGTATTAAATAAACAAATTTTAAATTATAGATTCTTTATTATTCTGAATAAAAGTAGCGAGAAAGATTACATGCGCGAGACCGATGGAACTAGACTGACTTACTTACGAATTTATTGCGGTCGCGGTTAACGTGACTGCATGGCGATGAAAATCAAGCTGAAGAAGGGTGTCGCAACGTGACAAAAACCCGTGGGCGGATGTTGTTGTGCAAAATATGCAAGCTTTGCGTCTTTTATCGAGTTAGGAATTTGATATTTGATTAAAAATGTGAGTCGTTGCATATAATTTTAAGGCGTAGCATTCTACTATATTACATTGAAATCGAAAACAAAATCGAAATTTCGAAATTCCTATTAAAATAATTTTGATATTCGTGATTTGTGAATAAATTGGAACAAGTACACAAGATTTGAATAAAATCGGAGAGTTTTCCCTAATCTTGACTTAAGCCGGGGCTTTTGTTCAAATTCTGAGCCAATTTAAACGCGAATTATAAAATTAAAAAAGTGTTATATCTGGAAAATAAGTAGTGCTTCATGCTGAAAATATTTAATAACCAAACACTAAAAATAAAGACAATTTTACATTTAAAAAAAACTTTTCAGTTTGTGGAATTTTTGTATTATTTCTACTCTCCAGATGAAGAAGTATAATTTTCTTCGCTGAAATTTTCATTATTTTCATCCATGTAAATGTTTTTTCTTCGCCATACATGTTAATAAATTATGTTTTTTTTTTAATTTTCATAAATACATATTACTAAACAAACACAACGTAATCTTAAATTTTTTCCATTTGTGTTCGAACCCATTCTGTTTGCAAAAGCAAAGGATTTTACCTTGATAATGTTTTCGTACATCTACTATGTACAGTTGTAGTACTTATAAATAAATTTTATATTTTCAATTAATTTAAGCGCTGTAAAAAGTATTTCTCCTAGAACGTGTTTATTATGAATGAAATTATGTTCTGTAGTTTGTTCTACCGAATGAGAATGATGGATTTCTCACTTGTATATATCGTCGAGTATTGATTTGCTATATATATATATTGGAAGTGATATATGGACTTTTGAGCGGCCTATTTCCGAATCTGTGATCGGTTTTTTCTTAATAATAATGAGCAGCACATTTTTCGCACATCTCTAAAAATTAGTATTTGTAAGTATCGATTAGTGCCAATTTTTAGAAGGTACGACAAGAGTATCTTGCAAAATAATTTTTTTTGTTTTGGCTAGGTATTGGCCAGAGTTGTTAAAGAATGCAGTTTATTTTAGTTTTAATTCAAAGGATTGAAGAATACATATTTTCCGTTCTTTTATTCCTCTTCAGTATTATGAATTAGGAAATACATTGCCACATTCCTAAACACAAATTTGCCCAATTCATTCTTTTCCCTTTTAGAAAGAGAATGCATTGAATACATTGAAGTCTGTGTGAATTAACTTCCATTCATTTGGTATTCACTTATATTCAATGAAATTATTCTAATTAACTTATTGTCACTAAATTTGGTTTTTTTGTACCTTTTGAGTTGTATAATTCACTTATAATTTTCATTATTTTTGACCAATTGTGACTTCCTTTAGAAAACCAACTTCCCTAATTTTAATTTTATTCACACTTGCATTCGAAGCGCAATACAAAGTGTAAGGAATTGTCGTTTGACGTTTGTCTTGTTCATATCGTGATTTTAAATCAATTTCCACGACATACAGTATTGAGAAAAAAACAACAAGCTTATATATATAAACAAAATCAGCTAGTGGATGCACCGACGAGAGTCCCTGATGCAGCTGGAGATAGGGCCAATTTACTATATTTGATTCTGTCATCTCACCCTGACAAATATTCCATCTCAGTCGGCTCCCCTCTTGGTAATTCAGACCACTGCCTAATCACGGGTCAATTTATCACCTCAACTCTGCGCCGCCCTACTTCTCCACCTACAAGTAGGCTTCTCTGGCACTAAAAGAACGCCGATTGGGAAATTCTCAATCAGTATCTTAGAGATATAGATTGGTCGGTCTGTTTTGCTTCGAGGGATGCTGATGAATGCACATTAGAACGTAGTAACATACTAAGTCTAGGCATGCGTGAATATATTCCGTATTCTTACAGCAGATCTCAACAACAGCAAAATCGCTCTTGGTTTAACGATAAGTGCAACCAAGCTATAAAAGCGAAAGAGTCTGCTGTTCTCGCCTATCAAGTGCATCCTTGTCCAGAACTGAAAGAAATCTACAAGACTGCACGGAACACCTGCAAGTCCATTATCCAGAGAGAAAAGTTCTTTTTGACCAGAATGTTAGACAAAGAATCTTGGCAAGCCGCAAAGGTAGTAGAGGTTTCTGGTCCCTGGTCAAAACCATCAGGAACAACTTCAGCAGTTCCTCTATACCTTCACTACTTAATAATGGTGAAGTGGTTGTTGACTCCCTGGATAAAGCTAATATTTTGGCTGCTAGATTCTCATCAAATTCTTTTCTTCCACCCACTTCACAGGCACCTGTCGTGCATCCCCCGTACGGATGTGTACAAGAGCCAATACACATCCGTACGACAGATGTCTTCAAGGTCCTTAAAGGAATCAACGTCTCTAAAGCCACAGGCCCTGATGGTTTCTCGCCCCTATTAATTAAAAGCTGTGCCTCATCCTTGGCTAAACCTCAGTCCCATTCGACAGGAAAATTTCCAACTGCTTGGAAACTAGCGCACGTTCAGCCTATTCCCAAGAAAGGAGAGGGTAGTGATCCCTCAAATTATCGACCAATTGTAATCACTTCGATTCTTTGAAAGGTTTTTGAATCTATCATTAACTCTAAATTAATGAAGTATCTGGAAACCAATCAGCTCATCAACGATCGCCAATACGGCTTCCGGCACGGACGCTCATCTGGAGACTTGCTGACTTTTCTTACGGAACGTTGGAATCGTAGTCTTCACAATTTTGGTGAGTCCAAAATCGCTGCTCTAGATATTTCAAAGGCCTTTCTGGCATCCAGCCCTTTTAGCCAAAGTCAAAGCACTTGGTCTTTCCCCTCCTCTTCTATTATGGATTGAAAGTTTTTTATCTAGTCGCCTAATACGTGTTGTATTAGATGGCGTTATATCTGAACCTCATCCTATTAATGCCGGTGTCCCCTAGGGCTCTGTTATTTCTCCGACTCTATTTGTAATCTTCATTAATGATCTGCTTTGCCTTACTTTCAATCCTATCCATAGATTTGCTGATGACAGTACCCTTGATTTCGCATACTCCTTTGACACCCTTGCGGATTCCAGAGGGAACGCCATATGTGTTAAACGAGACTGCATGATAAGATCATTGAATAACGATCTTGACAATATTCTCGCTTGGGGCAAAGTGAATCACGCCAAATTCAATGCATCTAAGACCCAAAACTGTCTCACCTCATTAACACAAGACCATCACTTAACCACTCCCGTTTCGTTTGATGGTGCATTCATTTCTGATTCACCGTCACTGAGCATTCTTGGCATTAATATTTCCAGTAAGTTAAGCTGGACAGATCACATCTTCTCGGTTGCCAAAGAAGCATCAAAATGTCTTGGTTTTTTGAAAAGGTTAAAGAAATATTTCAGCCCATCAAATATAGCGCTCCTCTACAAGTCCTACATCAGACCTAGAATGGAATACAATTCCCATATCTGGGCCGGGGCTGGTCGCACAGCCTTAGCTTCATTGGATATTGTCCAAAAGAGAGCCTGCAAGCTAACTGGCGATGTGGCAATTACTCGTCATATCGACTCGTTCGAGCACCGTCGCAATGTTGGATGCCTTTCGCTCCTTTATCGCTATATGCATGGTCAATGTTCTGATGAAATATGTAGTCTGCTCCCTTCTAGAATAGTTGCTGCACGCAATACTAGCGCTGCATCCCGCGCTCATCCTTTTACCCTTCAAATTACCTTCGGCCGTACACTAATATTCCGTGATGCTTTCTTATCCCGAACTGTGCGAATGTGGAACAGTCTACCATCTTCTGTCTTTCCTCCGGCATACAACCTGCGAAAGTTTAAGGGCGACATACATCGGCACCTCCGCCGCTCCCCTCATATCCTGTTACAGCACGCCAAACTTTAATAAGATTAGTTGGATGTGCTTGGATATTCAAATGGTGTTGTTGTGTAGCGGTATTAAGGTCAACGACAGACAAAAAAAAATGCGAGCGTTTACTTCACCTTTGTTAAATTATTCTTAAATATTCTTATTTTGTCACTTCAATTCAAAAAATAAATGTATCTAACTACGACTACCACAAACTAATATTTTACAAAATTTCACTACAACTACAGATGAATTATTAAAAAAAATGGAATTACTTTAATTTTACTTGCACCTTATATATATATAAAAAAGATGGAAGGAAAAGTAGACAACGGCTACTGGTGAAATTCCCGTCAAATTTATGAAGCAGTCGAATGTAGAATTGCAATTTCCCCTGGAAGGTATGTAGCAATTCAATACTGACTGAACGTATGTTGAATGATGGCGCAAAAGATTTCTGATAATATGTTAGCACTATGCTGCAATCACATATAGAATTACAATGCCCTCCTTGACGTATGCAGTAATTCAATGTGATTTTTTTTAAACTGATTGTAACTGAAAAACAAAATGGCTGACTTCACTTCTTGGACTTGTTGCTTCTACCACGATCGAAAACTAAAAGAGAGCGATTCTTCAACACAGCACTCTTTTATAACCCGATCGGCCATTTTGGATGTACATTCCACAAGTAACTTTATTGTGGGATTTTGTTAAATTCAACCTCTTACGGATTATACCTCACAAATCTAGAATGCCATTTGCATGAAGCTATCCCGGCTGTTTTATTTGCCGCTTTGAAAATAATTTTTCCTTAATGATAATATTGCATAAATCTATTGTTTACTATCAGTTGAGCAGACTGACTCTGGTAGTAGTTATGATCTTTTCCCACTGTGGAATTTGATTGCTACTAGTCTCTTTCCTTCCGTTTTTCTCTTTCCCACTCATTTGACATGTGATAAATTATACTTTGTCCAATATCCTTCGATAGGGATGTTTTCGTCCGTTTTCATGACCACCACTGTATTTCTCGAAGAAAACTACCCCAATTTCATCTGTCACATGTTGACAGACATTGAAGGATATCAGTTGCGCGGCTTTCTTATAATTTGTTCCACGGGTTTGTTTACGTCGCGAATTCGTGGGAATTCAGGTGTAATTTCAGGTGAGTGTGGTTCTAAAATGAATTTAGTATTGTGTTATTATGTTTCCTGTGTAATTATTGCCACAACTTCTTAAATTCATCATAAATTAAATTTGTTGGTTATGTGTCACAGGAATACATAGTTTCCTTTTTTTGTATTAAATTTGCCACTGTTTTGCTACTATTAGTATTTCAATAAGTCCAGTGATACCTTTAGTAAACTTCAGGTAAGTGGCAAAGTGGTAAATTACTTTTATTTGTTTATTCTCCAGGTGATCATTTGCTTCACGGCAGCTATCCACAGGTGTATTTAAATTCACGATTCCTGCGTTAGCTGCTCAGGGCAACATGATTGCATGGGGACATATTATGTTAAAGAAAAGAAAAAATAATTGTGTTGCTAACTAAATTATTGATCAATTGATCAAGTAATGTTCATTTATTGATATCCTGTTTTCCTATTTACAGATTTTGACGTATCATCGTGAGACCTGGCGCTTTTCCCAGGTACAGGTTGGTGTTTATTTTTCACCCTGATGCATACTGATTTCAACACACGTTTTTTCCTTGCAGGTTTGGCTAAACATTCTCCCGCCCGTTGAACGCTCGCGTTCAACCGTGCCTGGATTTTGGAGATGCCTCGCTTGTTGTAATGATGGAAAATGAGGTGTCCGTCATTTCTAACTCGCAACCGAACTTGGTACCTGTCCGGTAGGTTAATTACCTTCTCCTTCTTTTTCCTCTTGTTTATTTCTTCGCAGTTGATACGGGTTAGAACTTCTCGTGACAGGTAGATGTCCACACCCTCACGTGTTATGAAACGTTGGTGGGTGTTATCTGCCCGCATCTCGAGTTCCTTGACCGTTGTAGTTGGTCTCAGCTTCTCAAGTTGATTTACCTGACCACCGTTTATGCTAGCTGGTTGCACTTATCGTGGTGCCGTATGAGGTGTCTTCAGATTCTTGGGTGCTGCTTGGTGAGTTGACATCTGTTGATTGTTAGTGATGTCATCCTTGAGCGATGTCGACCTTGTTGCGTTTGGATCTGGGTTTCTTGGTAGCCCAGTCAAGACATCGCATCCAGGTTCCACGAATAGATGCATCATAGGGCTGTTAGGAGGTGAGAACCGAATGTCTTCCATAATATATAGAACATCGTTCGATTGCTCTTGAGGTTGATGCATCTGAAAAGAAAAGGATCAGTAATATGTTCTTTTATTAGGACAATGACAATGGGACAACACTGAGAAAGAACACAATTGACGTGAGGCTGTTATTTTCCCTCTGACTTCGGTAGCTGGTACAATGAGCCATCTTCTTCCAGAGGCAGCCGACAAATTTTTGTAACGGGTCTGTTAACTGTATTGGTTTGTGTTATAACCTGAACAACTCTTACCAATCCGTCTGACCCTGGGTAGACTTGTTGCACTATACCCAAAGGCCAACAAGTGGGTGGCATATTCTCGTACTTGAGGATGACCACCTCTCCGACCTTTATGTTGGGCTGTATTGCTCGCCATCGTGGTCTGTGCTGCAGTTGATTTAAATAGTCCTTGGACCATTTGTCCCAAAAGTGTTTCATCATTTGTTGTGTATGTCTCCATCTTTGCGGTAATGCTGTAATACCCCTCGTAGAATCTACTTCTGGTACTGTGTGTAGCGCATGACCAATTAAAAAATGACCTGGTGTTAAGATGAGTACATCCTCCGGATCATTTCGGATTTGGCATATTGGCCTTGAATTCAGACATGCTTCGATCTGTGCTAGGATGGTTGCATATTCTTCAAAAGTACAGATCGAATTACCAATTGTCCGACGTAGATGGTGTTTGATAGATTTAACCCCAGCCTCCCATACTCCTCCAAAGTGACGGGCTGCTGGTGGGTTAAAATGCCACGTAATTGCCATTGACGCTAAGTGCTCCGCTGCCAATGGGGTCGCTTCCTTGATGGCTTGCTTCAAATCTTTATCAAGAATTGTTTTACCACCGATGAAATTGGTGCCGCAATCCGAAAAAATGTCGGTGCATAGTCCTCTTCTGGCGACAAACCTTTTTAGTGCTGCCAAAAAGGCTTCGGACGTTAGATCGGAGACTAACTCTATATGTATCGCCCTTGTGGCCATACAAACAAATATACAAAAATAGCCCTTATGTCCTTTAGCATTTCGATGTTTTGACACCTTTACTGTGATTGGTCCTGCGTAGTCAATGCCAACCTTAGTGAAGGGTTTAGTTATATTTACTCGAGCTGACGGTAAGCTTCCCATGAGTTGACTTGATGTTGCCCTGCGATGCCTCGCACAAATAACGCATCTGTGTAAGTTGCTAGTAATGCAACGTCGTGCGTTTAAAATCCAATAATTGTTTCGGCTCATGCTTAATACTAGTGACGTGCCTCCGTGTAGAGTTTCGCGATGTAGTTTTCCAATGATGAGGGCAGTGACATGATGATGTTGCGGCAGAATGACGGGATGGTTTTGATTGTATGCTAATGATGCGTGATCCAGTCGTCCACCTACTCGTATCAATCCATTACGATCCATGAATGGATGTAATTTAATGAGTCTGCTGTTATTTGCCAACGGGTTCGTCTTCAGCAGGTGCTCGTAGTCTTCTGGGAAGGCTGTTTGCTGGACAACTTTCACAATTGAAATTCGTGCTTGTTCCCACTCTGCACTGGTGAGAATCCCTAAGCGCCTCATTGTTTTCTTTTTGCAATTATGAACAAATCGATGTAGTGTCGCTACGATGCGAATCAAACGAGTGAACGATGAATAGCGCAATAAGATGTCCTCGTCTGGTTTAATCGCAACAGTAGTGATAATTTGTTGTTTCGCTTCTAGTACCGTATGACTATCACTACTCTTGGGTGAGGGCCGTTCGTTGACTTTCTTGATCAACCAAGCTGGTCCATGCCACCATAATTTTTGCTGAATGAGATTGGTAGCTGCGGTACCTCTCGATGCCACATCAGCTGGATTATCTGTAGTGGGAACATGATGCCATCGATCATGTTTGATTATATCTTGGATTTCGACGACTCGATTGGCAACATAAGTTTTCCATCGAGACGGATGCTCCTTAATCCACTGCAATGTTATCGTGGAATCTGTCCAAGCGAACATCGGGACAGTTTGCAGTTGCATGTCTTCGTTAGTTGTTCTGAGCAGTCTTGCTAACATGACTGCTCCATTCAACTCCAGCCGTGGTATGGTTGTGGGTTTTGTGGGTGCGACCTTAGTTTTTGCTGTGAGCAATGTAGACCACACGTTCGTGTTTTCATCTTCAACTCGCAAGTAAATCACAGCCGAATATGCCTTAGATGATGCATCACAAAATCCATGCAATTGCATGGGTGCATTTGTTCGATGTCGTATCCACCGTGTAATTTTAAGTAGATGTAAAGATTCTAAATTGCGTTTGAATTCCATCCACTCCTTTCGAATGGATTCGGACACTTGATCATCCCATGACAGACCTGTGATCCATAATTTCTGCATCATTATTTTTGCAATGATTATGACTGGTGCCAGCCATCCCAGAGGATCGTACAAAGATGCCACCTCTGATAATATGGTTCTCTTTGTGACTTTTGTTGGATCTTGTCTTGGTGTGATAACAAAGGTAAAATGGTCTTGTCCTGGATGCCATCTGATTCCGAGAGTTTTGATGACTTCATCTTCTGCAAATATCAATGTATTCTGTAATTCTAAAAGGTCAGGTGTCAAATGATTGAGCAACAGTGCTTCGTTGCTTGCCCACTTTCTCAAGTTGAAACCACCTGCCTTCCTCATTGCCATGAGCTCTCCTTGGAGCTTTTTAGCATCTCTGAGGTCATCCGCGCCAGTTAATAGATCATCAACATTAAAATCGGAAAATGTCGCTCTGGACGCTAAAGGCCATGTTGCCATTTCATCCTCTGCTAATTGTTGTAGGGTTCTTACTGCCAGATATGGCGCCGATGATGTTCCGAAAGTGACTGTCTTCAATTCATAATCTTGGATCTTGTTTGTTTCAGGATGCACCCAAATAATTCGTTGAAATGTGCGGTGCTCTGGATGTACGTTTATCATCCTATACATCTTTTCAATGTCTGCGTGCATGGCGAATTAGTGTTTTCGCCATTTAAGTAAAGTTGCGAATAGCTTAGGTTGAAGGGTTGGTCCCTTTAACGAATGATCATTCAATGAAGTGCCATTGGTTGTCTTCGCTGATGCGTCGAACACGACTCTAGTGTTTGTAGTTGTGCTACTCTTTAGTACTGCATGATGTGGTAAATAATAATGAGGTTCATTTGAAGTGGGTGAAGTGGGTGGCTATATTCATCGACACATCGCTTATAATTTGCTTTCAACTCCGGATTCTTTGCTAATTGTCGTTGCAAATTAAGGAATCGTTGTAGTGCTTGTGGCCGGGACTGACCTAATATGGGGAATTCGTCATCCCGGAATGGCAGCTTCACTTCATACCGGCCGTTTTTTGAGCGTGTATGTGTTGTTTGGTATAGCAGCTGACTTCTCTCATCCTCCTTGTTGAGAATGGATCTTGCTGGTATTTCTTCTATCTCCCAAAATTTTTTGAGTTGTGCACTGAGTTCATACTCGTCTGTTGCGCCAAGTAAAATCCACCCAAATATTGTTTGAATGGCTATGGGTGCTGTGTCTGTCCCTCTTCGCATGCCTTCTTGTACAATTTGAGCATACGCTCTTGCTCCGAGTAACGCGTCGATTTTGCCTGGTTTCCAGAATGTGGGATCCGCCAACTGCAGATCCTGCAAATACTCGCATTGCACCTTGGAAACTGTTCTTGTTGGGAGATTGCCAGTAATTTCCTTCAGGATCAGAAATTCTTCCTTCAGACTTGTGTTATTCAATCCTCGTGATCGAAGTTGTAATACTGTCTGATGCCGTGATGTTGCTGCAGGACTTGTGTTAATTCCTGTAACGTTCACGAATGTTGGTGTGCGTGTGGCACCTAACCTTTGACAGGCCTCCTCTGTGATGAAAGAGGATTGTGATCCCGTGTCCATGAGGCAACGCAATGTTTTTGCTTCCCCATTTTGTGACTGCGCAATTACTAATGCTGTGGCTAGTAATGCATAATGCGTTTCCCTACTCAAAAATGTCTGAGTAGCGCTAAATCTATCAGCCCCGTTATTGGAATGTAGCTCAATAGCACGCGTAGTTCTGTTGAGTGCGTCATGATCTGATGGAAACCCTTGTTGTGGCTTAGTTCCTTGGTGTATCTGAATTTCATCAGTGCAGTTGGTGGGACTTGCTTGTTTGCTTGAGGCTTGTTGTGTTGTCGATTTTATTACTGCCTGCTCAATTCTGTTGCTCTTAGTTTTCGAGGAAGTATTTATGCAGTACTTAGGTTGTATATCCTTGTGTAGAGTAGTATGATGCCTTTGGTTACATTTGCGGCAAGTGTGTTTGCTAGGGCAGTCCTGCCTTGCATGCTTTCCGGACAAACAGTTGACACACCGACCTGCTGCCTTGATGGCCTTCAATCTTGCTTCAGTACTCATTTCTTGATATTTAGAGCAGGCTGTTATAAAATGATTTTTGTTACATGCAGGGCATCCTTCACTTCGTGCTGAATGGAATGCTTGTGTTCGTTCTTTAGGTGGAGCTTTTAATGGTACTGGTTTAAGTATTAGTGAATCTGCAATAGACTCTAAGATCTTTAGTCTTTTGTCTAAGAACGTGCTGAACTGAAGGTAAGTTGGAAGCTCTTGTGATGCTCCAAGTTCTTCCTCCCATAACTTGAGGGTCGTAAAAGGCAACTTTTGCACTATTAAGTACATTAGGATTGCATCCCAAGACTTTGTGTCTAATTCTAAGCTCTTCAACTGTTGTAAACAATCTTCGGTTGTATTCACCAATGCTTTGAGGCCTGCACCGTTTCGGTGTTCAGCTTAGGCTGATTGAATAGTACCTTCAACTGGTGATTTACTAAAATACGTTTATTTTCATATCTTTCCTTGAGTTTTGCCCACGCTGGTTCATAATCATTCCCTGTAATGGGTATATAGCGTAACAATTTTTCTGCATCACCTATTACGCATGACTTACGATGATGAAGCTTCTGCACTGGCGATAAGTTTATGTTGTTGTGGACTAACGCGTCAAATAAATCATGGAACGAACGCCATGCATCGTAATCACCATTGAATTTTGGCAAATTATTTCTCGGTAAATTTACGTGCTGAGATGCTGTGGTGATTACTTCCGGCGTAACCTTAGATGAAGCAGAGCTTATAGTAGCCTTCGATATGCGTAAGCCCTCCGTCAATTCACTCATGTAAGCTGAGTATGCTGCTTCTAACTTCCAAAATTTGTCTTCAGTTAAATAATTGTGTGTTTTCTCCTTCTGCAACAAATAGCTGCTTACAGCGAAGTCTGTTGCAGCATATCTCTCCCATAACTTCAGTAAGTCAGCGCTCTTTGTCTCGAAAAAACCTTGCGTTTTCTGACTTGAGTGAATAGCGTTTCCATTTTCGATTAACTTTTCTACTCTGTCCCGCAATATTTGCTCCGTAACCAGCAATTCTTCTAGCGTTGGCATGACGCCGATGTGTATATAGCAAGGAAATGTTTGTTATGAGTACCGTACTGATGCACTGTATGCAAGATGCCGTATGTACGCCAGCACGTTGCTGTTATTAACGGCGAGTGCCTTGCCAAGTAGTGATTTTTTAACAACAATTTAACAACGGAGAAGGCGCTCACATTCCTGGATGGAACCACCAAAATGTTACAGCACGCCAGACTTTAATAAGATTAGTTGGATGTGCTTGGATATTCAAATGGTGTTGTTGTGTAGCGGTATTAAGGTCAACGACAGACAAAAAAAATGCAAGCGTTTATTTCACCTTTGTTTTATTGCGTTGAAAAGCGTCAAAAAGGGAAACAATTTCACTATCCTTATTACACTACAAACCAAGTACTTGTTACAAAAAATTATTCTTAAATATTCTTATTTTGTCACTTCAATTCAAAAAATAAATGAATCTAACTACGACTACCACAAACTAATATTTTACAAAATTTCACTACAACTACGGATTAATTATTAGAAAAAATGGAATTACTTTAATTTTACTTGCACCTTATATAGATATAAAAAAGATGGAAGGAAAAGTAGACAACGGCTACGGGTGAAATTCCCGTCAAATTTATGAAGCAGTCGAATGTAGAATTGCAATTCCCCCTGGAAGGTATGTAGAAATTCAATACTGACTGAACGTATGTTGAATGATGGCGCAAAAGATTTCTGATAATATGTTAGCACTATGCTGCAATCACATATAGAATTCCAATGCCCTCCTCAAGGTATGCAGTAATTCAATGTGAATTTTTTTAGAACTGATTGTAACTGAAAAACAAAATGGCTGACTTCACTTCTTGGACTTGTTGCTTCTACCACGATCGAAAACTAAAAGAGAGCGATTCTTCAAAACAGCACTCTTTTATAACCCGATCGGCCATTTTGGATGTACATTCCACAAGTAACTTTTTGTGGGATTTTGTTAAATTCAACCTCTTACGGATTATACCTCACAAATCTAGAATGCCATTTGCATGAAGCTATCCCGGCTGTTTTATTTGCCGCTTTGAAATTAATTTTTCCTTAATGCTAATATTGCATAAATCTATTGTTTACTATCAGTTGAGCAGACTGACTCTGGTAGTAGTTATGATCTTTTCCCACTGTGGAATTTGATTGCTACTAGTCTCTTTCCTTCCGTTTTTCTCTTTCCCACTCATTTGACATTTGATAAATTATACTTTGTCCAATATCCTTCGATAGGGATGTTTTCGTCCGTTTTCATGACCACCACTGTATTTCTCGAAGAAAACTACCCCAATTTCATCTGCCACATGTTGACAGACATTGAAGGATATTGAAGGATATCAGTTACGCGGCTTTCTTATAATTTGTTCCGCGGGTTTGTTTACGTCGCGAATTCGTGGGAATTCAGGTGTGATTTCAGGTGAGTGTGGTTCTAAAATGAATTTAGTGTTGTGTTATTATGTTTCCTGTGTAATTATTGCCACAACTTCTTAAATTCATCATAAATTAAATTTGTTGGTTATGTGTCACAGGAATACATAGTTTCCTTTTTTTGTATTAAATTTGCCACTGTTTTGCTACTATTAGTATTTGAATAAGTCCAGTGATACCTTTAGTAAACTTCAAGTAAGTGGCAAAGTGGTAAATTACTTTTATTTGTTTATTCTCCAGGTGATCATTTGCTTCACGGCAGCTATCCACAGGTGTATTTAAATTCACGATTCCTGCGTTAGCTGCTCAGGGCAACATGATTGCATGGACATATTATGTTAAAGAAAAGAAAAAATAATTGTGTTGCTAACTAAATTATTGATCAAATGATCAAGTAATGTTCATTTATTGATATCCTGTTTTCCTATTTACAGATTTTGACGTATGATCGTGAGACCTGGCGCTTTTCCCAGGTACAGGCTGGTGTTTATTTTTCACCTTGATGCATACTGATTTCAACACACGTTTTTTCCTTGCAGGTTTGGCTAAACATATCCCTTAATCCTTTCCCTATCTCTTTCCTGCCACGCTGTGCTTTACATCATAGGGTATCCCCTGAGCTTGGCTTAATAATATATAAAAAAAAAAAAATATAATGCATTGGTTATACTTTAATCTGATAGTTTTTTTTATTACCAAAAATGAGATTTCTAAAAAATTGGACGAAAGTCTTATTTTTGTTCAAGAAAGAATTTTTTGGGACTCTCCGGTATATAGCAAAAGCTAAAAAATGTTCTAATTTGTTATTTCATCACACAACTCAATAATTTTTGGTGACAAGTTTCAAGTCTTGGTTTGATTCATTAACAGGTCCCAAATAGCGAAATTGGGTGATTTGAAAAACAAATGAAAAAATGAAAAAAAGAAGAAAGAAATGAAAAGTTTGAGAAAAAACGAAAAAACAATTTTTTTATTTATTAAAAAAATGTAAACATTTTTTAAAGAAGCAGATTCATTCGAAGCGAATCGAATCTGGATACGCCACGTAGTGGGCTGAAAATAAAGAAGAAAAGGAAGCAGAAGAAGCGTTTCGTGTCAGCAGAAAACCTTCCACTCATCGGTGCAGCTTGGTTTTCTGCCTGCTGCAGACGCTTGAAAATAGATCAAACTGATCTCTTCTCATATAAACTCAGAATAAATTCTGGGTGTGAATTATATGAGGAAAAACACTCCTATACAAGCCCAGGAGGAAAAATACATAAAAAGATTTCTCTTTTGGATTTTTTACCGGGTTAAACTTAATTTAGTTCAAGAAAGAATTTTTTGGGACTCTCCGGTATATAGCAAAAGCTAAAAAATGTTCTAATTTGTTTTTTCATCACACAACTCAAAGTCTTATTGTACAAGGGATTTAGTATGTTGGTATCCATACTGACATTTATGTGAAAAAATAATGGTTTATTACTGAAACAATGTAATTCATATTCAATATTTTTTTATTACAAACCCCGGCAAAAGCGCCACGTAAATAAACGATGCGGTTGAGGGATTGGAATATAAATTTTAAGAAAATGAGCACATTGTTGAGATAAGGTAATTCTTAAAAACAGTACAACAGTAGTTGATTAACAGGTGACATAGCGATAAAGATAAGTCATAATGTAAGCTATAAAAACGTATAAAGAAAAGTAAAGAAAAGATTAATATTAATTAAGTGAGGTACAACGTATTACCTCTTCTTAAGAGGCTGACTTACCTAAAGACAGACACGGAGTATTTACAAATAAAAGTATAATAAATAACTATAACATGAGCCATGGTTAGCAATTATGGCAAAAATGGGCTACCTAGACTAAGCTTATAAAGTTAGAGCTAATTAAAATATAGAAATGAAAAATTTGAGACTAAAATCGCATACAACACGACTAGCAACATGTTAGCTAAGACTACAAACTCGATTTATGGGCAAATGAAATTTTTGGACAAATGAATTTTTACATCTTATCTATAAGTTTTCTCATCATTTCCCTATAGGTGTCAGTGGCCTTCTCTAACAGTTCGTTCTGTTTATGTATAGCCCCCATGTATTCCGCATGACGCCTTATTTTATTTTCTTCCGCCGTTTCTAATGCGGAAGATAGAACATTTGTTATTGTTTTTCGTCTTGCTGCTATAGGCTCAACCATAACAACAGGTTCCTCCAATTCATCAATCTCCTGAGCTTGAGGACGAACAGGTTGATATCTTGAAGAACTGGCTTGCTGTGGTAGTTGGACGGAGTGATTGCTACCAAAAATTTCATACAATTCATTGAAGAACTGGAAAGAAGTTCTAACCCCTCCAGAATTTGATGGACCAGCTGAATCCTTTGCCCTCATATACTTAGTTTTTAAGTATGACATTTTCCTCTTGCATTGCCTACACGTGCAGCAATATCCTGCAGAAGCCAGCTCTTTCGAAATTTCTTTCTAAGACGATACAAACAACAATATTGCACTTCTGGACCATGGCGTGTGGCCATCTGGAATTGAAATCAATCAATTAATTAAAGTTAATTGAAAAATAAAATTAATTTATAATTTTACCATCTTGAACTTTGGCAATTATTTCCTCTAACGCATTCTCGTTTCGAGGTAATAATTCATCCACTATTCTAAAGGAGATATTCCTCATCATCTTCAAAAGCTCTTTGTTGATTGCGATGAAAACGATTGCATTATCTGAAGTAAATTATTTGATTCAAAAATTAATTTTTTACTAAATTGCGGAACTCTTACCATCATTAAGAACACCAATTGTATTTTGTTTTTTTGCAAAAACGAATTGTATTCATTTAAAACGAAGTTAGAATGTTGCTCCATTTTTATTTTGTTTATTTGTAACTTAATTAAATCAAATTTAAAAAGCCGCGCTAAACGTCAACTTTAAAAGCTCCGAATTTTGAAAGAATAAACCACACTAAACGTCAAAATTATTAAACGCACCGAAACACTACGCTAACAGACCGTAGTATAAAAAGGTGCACAACGTTGTGCACATTTCGGACATCTGAACGCTCTGGTGTGCTTTGATATGCTGGGGAAATGGCAAACGCTTCGGTCGCCTGAACGTCATGGTGTGTAAAAATGTGACATTATATGACATTCTGCGTGCACCTGAACGCACGGCATGTTAAAAAATTTTAGTAAATCTTTTATTAAGAAAGTGTCAATTCCTTTTATATTGGAGATTTTATAAAGCTTTTTGTTTTTTATCCTTTTGTAGTTGGTTTGTGTGCGCCTAAAATTGATGCAGTGAGTAAGACTTTTTCTCTCAAACTTCCTGAGTTTTTCCATTTGGGCTGACGGAAATGTTGAACCATATTGGGAATGCATATGCGATTATTGGATGGATCAGTTGTTTATAGCAGATTACTTTGTTACGTTTTGGATTGCAGATTTACCACTAATGACTTTGGAGAACGTCAAAAATGTATAAGTGGGTTTTTGGACTTTTTGTTTGATGTGCTGGATTAAATGTAACTTTTCAGAGAAGTTTACACCTAGATATTTTAGTTGTTTGGTATATTGAATTTTTTAGTTATTTATTTTAATGTTGGAGTCTTGCTTATTTATTTGCCTTGTAATGTTTGGGTAAGTGTGTTTTCCTGTTCCTTTAATAAGCATTGCCTTGCATTTGTTTATATTCATTTTTAGTTTCCATTTATTGAAATACTTATAGAGTTCTTTTATGTAATTGTTCATTTGAGTTTTCATGGGGATGTATTTAAGGTTAGCCGTGAATAGAGGCATATCGTCCGCGTATGTAAGATTTTGTAGAGGTTCTGAAGGTGGTGGGATGTCTGCTGTATAAATGTTATATAGGATGGGACCCAATATGGAGCCTTGGGTTACTCCAGCTGTTTATTATTGAGTTTAACTTGGAATGTTCTGTTTTTTAGATAGTTATATATGACTTTACAGAGCTGATTGTTGAAGCTGTGTAAATTTTTCACTTTGTGAAATAGTCCTTGTGTCCATGTGGTGTAGAAGGCTTTTTCAGTATCTATACTACAGACAAGGGTTGCTTTCTTGTTATTGAGATTGGTTGTTGTGCGTCTCATAAATAGTGCTAGTGCGTGGGAGGTAGAATGTTGTGGCCTGCATCCCATTTGGAAATTAGGGATTACATGGTTGAGTTCAACGTGTCTTGGAGCTTTTCTTTCAGAAATTTTTCGTAGATTTTACTTATTGAGGATAGCAGTGATATTGGCCTGTAGCCGCCTATTTCATTAGCTGGTTTTCCTGGTTTTTTAATTGGAATGACGTGTGCGTTCTTCAAGTTTTCATATAATACCTTAAGCTAAAGTTGGTTAAATAAGATGGCTAAGAAAACCCAGAACTTTTTTGCAGTTTTCCTGATCAGATAGTTTGGCAATAGATCAGGTACACCTGTTTTTTGTTGTTCATTGTCTTAATTATCTGTTTGATGTGTTCTGATGAGCAAGCGCGTATCCAGACCTGTAGCCTTGGGGGTCACAACTAAAATGTCCGAGTGGGTGGGGAGAGGGGGGGGGGGGTTGAAAAAGTAGGAAGAAGTCTCTTTTAAATTTTTTTATCATATTTAAGTTATTATAATACAAAATCCAATTTTCGATTCGATTTGGAAAATGTCGATCTCAGGGTGGACATTAAGAAGAGCGAGTCCCGATAACCGCTCTTCACCCATGCGACTCCTGAGCCACGTTTCCAGGCGGCAAAGGGTTGAAAAGCTTCTTTCTGCTGTGGCTACGCTTAAGGCACTTTCACATCAAAAACAAGATCAGAAAAATGTAAACCGAAAAACTCAATATATTCCACTTTAAAATAATATTTTTGTTCCAATGATTAATAAAATCCAGAGAAATAGGATAAACTATGAATTTTACTGAGAAAATAGTTATATTTATTTCAGATTTTGAAGAAAACACAACTCTTTTGTTTTATCGGCCGAAAAGCTTTTTCGGCGGAGCAATTCGTCCGATAAATGATAAAAGTTGAGTTTTCTTAAAAATTCTAAGATACATATTTTATTTTATTAGTAAAATTATTAGTTTATCCTATTTCCCATGATTTTATTAATCATTGGAGCAAAAATCTTGTTTTAAAGTGGAATAAATTGAGTTTTTCGGTTTACATTTTTTCGATTCTTGTGTTTGATGTGAAAGTGCCTTTACTGGTAGCGTGGCCAAGACATGAAGAAAAGCGTGTATAGTGGGGTACAAGTCCTGGTCGCAAAATTCCAGTACTTCTACCACTGATTTAGGTAGTATGGTACCCTTATTAATTTCACGTCTCCACTTGGTAACCCACAGCGATTACTCGCTTTTAACTCTCTCCTCAGGAAAACTGAACAACTGCTCATATCTGGATGCGACAGAGGTTACAATTTCCATGTTCTGTCCCTCGATGTCGTCTGCATATATTTTTGTTGGCAAAAGTACTCTAAGATAATATGCTTTGCGGACATCTTCAGGAAACCGTTCTTTTAGATCTGTGACAATATTGTCCAAAAGGGGTATATAAATTGCCCTGCGAAAGTACTCTTCAGGGTTATTCGAATCAGACGGCTAATTCTGTCGGTGTTTCTGAGTCGGCACGGACCTAGGTAGAGTCACACTTACTTCTAGCTCAGTGGCGAGCTGCTGTACTTCATTAAAAATGTTATGAAAAACAGAGTTAGCCTCTTCACGCTTTTTCTCGAGGACAGAGAAAGTGTCTGATATGGCATCC